>JAVSIQ010000379.1:0-17333 GCA_038502775.1 Hippodamia convergens
ATAGTTACATTTTGTCACGGAAAAAATGGAAGTTAGAGGTGTACAAATAATGCATTTGAGATTAACAGTGGAAATTTAAACTTTTTATTTGTTTATAAATGGTTATCGTTGGTTGTAGATTATAATTAATAGTAACAGTAGAAATTAGTATTATTTTTTTTTTGTCTGTGTATTAGTAGTAATGCTTGCCATTGGTTAGTCTAGCAGATCAGTACAAGCATGCATAAAATCGAATTTTCATGCATTGCCAACCAGGGCGGCTGAGTTGCACTTATAGCCGCTCATATCAGCGTATGTGGTGGATTGCCTACTTGATATATGCTGTCGCAATTGTCCGCGATCCGACGTAGTCGGATTACCTACTAAAGTGGCTGAGTTGCACTCACTGCAGCGAGTTACACCAAAAGGAGTTGAACAATAACAATTTTTTTTTAAGAGTTGTCATTTTTTACGGGCAAAGAAGTTTGCGTGACAAGGTATTATACTAGGAAATTTAGTTTGCTCGACAATGAGGGCTCTCCTCACTATTGTCATAGTATTTTAATGAACATTGTACAATACAAAATAATAACAATAAAATTTTAAGAACGGAAGTTGCTAGTCAACAAGTTGTTTATAATTCCTAAAATTTGTTGCATATATATCTGTCAATGAGTATATATTATTATTATTATTAAGTTTACATTTTTCAACATATTGAATGTTTTGATAGTCGATACAACTCGATAAAGTGTTTAAATTAGGTACATCGCATATGTATTGTAACTATTTGTTGATAACTAGTTATCCAATTCATATCTAAACAAATATAATGTAAAGCTATAATTACATTTCTTAATTAAGATTTAATTATGTCTGAATCATATCATTCGTCGTTTCGCTGTGTGATAATTGAATCTCAAATATATCTTAATGTTAAATAATTTAAGGAAGTCTACTTAAAAATATAAATTTTGATTCCAAAACAAAATTATATGCTCTTCGCAAGACTACTCAGAAAAATTACTTTTTATCCAATTTCACGGTTGGGTAAAGTTAATTTAAATATTACTCCCGCACCGATTATTACATAAAATTAAATACTTATAATAGTTATACCTTATACATAATATTCTAAGTTGTAAATATGAAAATGATATTGTAATGTAATAGTTTGTTATATTATATTCAATTTAATTATTTTCTATACATTTGAATAATAATGTATATAATATATTTAAATGTATTATAAAGTTACAATAATCATAATAATACAAATTGAAGTTTGGTTGACTTATAAGAAAACAACAGCCAAAATATTTTTGGTGTTCTCAATTCGTTGTCTTTCAACGAGAATTTTAGAAATAATATTATTATAACTAATGACCGGATTTTGCATAAAATCCGTGTTGCTATTTTCAACATCATATACGTCATGCAGTCAATAGTGCCCATAAATTATTACTTAATTGATTAAATATCACCATTTTATAATTTGTATTTTTTCATATTTAACCAAAAAAAGCATACAAATATACACATTACGGTCAAAAAGGTGTTGAGGAAAAAAAGATTATAGGTACACTGTATAGGTACTTTTATATATTGAATATTGTACAGTTCAAAGAATTCAATTTGTCGTACTTATTAAAATGTTATTTACTTGGTTTTCAATCTATTAACGATTCAAAATTAATTTAAATTTAAATTTAACAAATTACATTTGCTTACTGCATATCTCAATATCTGTGCTAGGTATAATATATTATATAAATATTATACATTTTACTTTTTGCTTATAAAAATTTTAATAAAATTAATAAATTATTAACACTGAAAAATTAAAATTAAATAAAAATAAAATTCAATCTTTAATATTTAGCATTATTTCTTGCCTATTCTGACTTTTTTAGTGCATATTTGCATGTCTATTTTACAATTTCAAATGCGTATATATTCAGCCTTTAATTATAATTTTTAAGAAACTACCTATATAACGATTCATTCGAAATTAGGTCTTACCTTAATAGTGTTTCCATTATTACGCTCGTAAATCGTAATAGTATAATAAAAATAATTTATTTGTTCTTGTAAGTTTGTTTAAGTAAAAGTTCGTATAGATCTTGTAAGTTAATCTCAATCCAGTAAAATTAATGAAGTAATTATTTAGCATAATATTAAAATTAAATAATTTAAATGATTTTGGTATTAAGTTTTATTTTCGAAATCTTATTTAGTGAGTAATTAAAGAAAAAAATGGAAGTAAGTTATAAAAGATAAAGAGCAAGTATAAAATAATAAAATTTAGATATAATGAAAAAATATTATGGTCGGGTATCTTTAAAGCAGTGATCATCATTCAATTTGATTAGAGCCATTTACCCAAATATTATAGTGTAAATTATTATTAAAAACAGCTGATAGCAATTTTTTTTATATTTGTCATATTTCTGATCTGAGTTTTAATTTCAATCAACATTCTTAAAAATGAATTAAATCTTAAAAAAAAAAGTTATAATTTAATGGTCTAAGGGTTATTAATTAATAATCACATAGAACTTGTGGACTTATATAGAAGATTTCATTATACGATTAAAATGGTCCTTTAAAATTAAAATTTCATAAAGGCGTGTTCTCATTATTCATTATTAATATACTTATGTTATGCTGAAAAAAACAAACTATAATTGCGTTTAAAAATTAAAACTTTTTAATTATTTAATTAAAATTAAAATATTATGATATATAACAAAGTAATATACAAATACAGATTTGCGTCGAAAAACAAGCTTTTTTTTAAAAAAAAAAACAATAATAATAATGTTTAGTTAAATGTTTAATTTGAAATGTAAACATTTTAATATTCATTGAGTTAAAAACTATGTTATGCTGCTAAAAAACCAGTACAACATTAAAAAAAAAAGTTGTAATCCTCTATTTAATTTTTTGATACCATAATTATACTCAATAGATATTAGATATATTAAACAGAAAATATATACATTTTACAATTATAAGCACCTTCTAGTGGTCTAAATGATTTATTTATCTAATGAATTTAGTTTAAAATTTGCTCACTAAATAAAAATCATTAATTGTTTGTTTGTATTAATTTAAATTAAAAATATAATAACTATCAAAACATTCAATACGTTTCTATCAAAATGTTTAATCTTTAAAACAGTACCCCCACTAAGCATAACCGATCTTCTTTCTACTTAATATCATCTTTCGCGATTTGATAATTCGATTCGATAAGTCCTGCACTAAATCGTCGGCATCTCGAACGTTGTGACACTCGTTCCTCCATTTCTGAGCCCACTCTTCTGGTGTTTCCTCTAGCGAATAAGCGAAAAAATAAAACCAATCAATATATACATATATACATAAGGGACGAAGAAAAAATGTATATAACTTTAGCTGAACCTTTTTTATGCGCTTGACTTGGCGTCCAATTTATATAGCTCTCTTGGTACAAAGATCTTTCGTATGTATCGGAACAATTTAAATCCACGTCTTGACACTGTATAGTTGATGATTGTTGATTAAATTTTGTTTTAGAGTGAATAATAAAAATAATTATTTAGTCAAGTGTCAGAATTACCAATAACTGCACGATTTTGTAAATCCAGTTTTATTAGTCGTTACTGATTATTTGATTTAATTTCATTTGGAATACTTTATTATATATATATTTTTCTTTATAGTTCGTCATTTTTAAATAAGAATTTATAATAATTATGGCCATAGGGAAGAAACCCAAATTACTATTCTGGACAAACAAAAAAATATCGAATGACTATTTTTGAATAAAATGTAACATCAGTGGTGACAGACTGGAAGTTAATAAAGAATAAATATTTTTTCTTTTACACAATATTTCTTTATGCTTATATTGGCTATATATATCTATCACATTTTACATTCAAAAAAGTTAATTCTTTAAATGCAGTACTACTTCATGCGTCATATAAATATTTTTAATATTTATTACATTAATAAGTTATGTTTTCATACATTTTTTAAAAACATGAAATGAGTTTAAATCTAAAATTAAAATTAGATTTTATAACCAACTTCAAATTAGATATGTAAACATTAACAATAATATATGAAATATATAATATAATGTTTCATTAGGTAGCTGGTATTAATTGACTTTATTTAAAATTGAATTACCTATAGGTACTTGATTAAGAGTTTCAAAATAATATTTTTCTTGATGGGCAGTAATCACTTATTTTATACATTAACTATTTTTATGCTGGTTTTCTCTAATTAAATTTTGTACTTATTCAATTTAAATAAAAACTTACATAATATATATATTTAGTTTTATTACATATTATTTTTATATACCTACATAGGTACCTTATCATCATAAAAAATTAATTTTATGAATTTATTCTTGTTATACTAACAAACTACGTAGAAAGGTAAGATTACATATATATTATTTATATGCATAGTACAATAAATTTTAATTAAATCAAAATCCAAGGATAAGAACAATAAATGGCATACCTGTGTTTAAGTTTATTTTAACAAATTTAAATGTTAATGGTATCGTACAGCCTCGAGAAATCTATGGAACAAATATTTTTGAGTACTTATTTAAAATTTAAGTAGGGTACAATTCATTTGAATAGACACTATAATATTACGATTTTTGCTATGAGTTTAATAGTATTTTAAATTCAAGCAATGACAATCTTATTACTCTTATAACCCCCACCTGCATGTTTTAAGTCAGAAGGAGGTTATAGTTTTTAATTAATATATCGAAAAATAGCATCGTAAATCATAATACTATATAATGATAAGCTGAGATGCACACAATACTGACGATAGATAAATACAAACAATTAAATGATAACTACATAGAAATAAACTTAATAATTAATATGTATTGTGTACATAATATAATGAATTCAAGGTTAATCGTTCATAAATAGTATATTGTTATTCAGCGCATCCGGGATTATAAACAATATAGGTTACTAGGTTGATTATTTAAAATAATGCATTTTATATTGTTTGTTTTAAGTTCGAATGTTGTTTCTAAATAATATATAATAGTATTATGTTTATTCATATTTTTTATTTATTAATGCATGTACACGAAACAATGAACTATGGATTAATATTTCTCATTCAAACACATGTCATATTATCATACATTTTTTAAAATTTATCTCACCCATATTGTATTGAAGTTAAAAAATATAGTTATTGAGTTTATTTTTTTTAAGTATTCAGAACTAAGTCTGCATAAATTTCATAATATATTATACATATTAAAAAAAAAAAAAACATAATTAAATTTTTTTCTGGAATATAATAATATATAGACTGGACTCTTGTAGTATATTTTATTCTATAGCTGACTTTTGAATTACGACCAGTGTATGCACGTTATACAAAACCGAAATACTGCAGAAACCTTTGTATTTCATCTAAATCGGACCGTCAAAACGTTAATGTTTGTCGAACCGTTCAAAGTCCACGCTACTTCAGTCGGTCTATTGTTCGGGAGAGTAAAACGAAAACACATGAACCGAAATTCGCCAAAAAGTGTATTTAAATAGAGATTTCCGACCTCTCGTTATTGTATGCTGCGAGCTGTTTTTTGAAATAAATTCAACATTTGAATAATTTATAGCGTTTCTAAACTTATATATACACTTAGTATATTATATATATATTAGGAATGATCATTTAACGTAAGACACTCATTATTTCCTGAAAACTCTGACGTCTTGGAAAATATTATGTTTATATAACTGTAAGTCATTACAAAACAACAATTTTTATATAAAAAAAAAATATTTTTTGCTATTTTGTATCCTTATAATTAAATCTTAAGTTTTGTTTTACTTTTTTGAATCAATTTACGTTTTCAATTCATATTCTATTATTTGGAGTATTTCGATCTATTAAATTCAAATTTCGAATACTTAGTCTTTTAGTTAAATATTTTAAGTTTAGACAAGCAGAATGGTGGAACAAAATTTTTTTGGTACCTAGAACCACTCCACTCTGCTCATCATAGCTTTAAATAGGTACTTATAAGTTATAACTCATAAGCAACCCATAAAAAAAAAACATTATTTATGTATTGAAGTATCCCGACAAAATATTCTGCTTTTGAAAAAGGATTAGTTGAAAATGCATGTTGCCATTCAACAGTTTTAAAAATGATAACGATAAAAATTAGTGAAAAATATTTATATATTTATTTAGAAAATTTAATGGCTTAAAATAATGTAAAAAAAAAATGTCAAAACTAATAGTTTTTAAAACAATGAGTGTCTTGCGCAAAATGAATCACTCTATATTATATATTATATATTTTTCACATCAATGGGTAATGTGTGAGACGATATTTTAAACCTAAACACATGATGAGGTACGTATTTGATTTATACAAAATTATTGGTTTTAATTCAGTCTGTTTCGATAGATAAATTACTTATTAAAAATTTTACTTTATTTGTTTGAACCAATTGTTTACATTTATCGATCAATTTGCTTTAATTTTTACAGAGTTCCATAAAATATATAATATGTATCGTTCACCACGTGTTGTATAGTTTAATATTTGTATAGAACATAGACCTATAAATCGGATAACATCGTACAAAAACAATATTATTCGTTGCATACGTCGTTAAATATAACCTTTCAGCGAGATTCGCTATAAAAGTTTTAATCAACAGAATCTAACGGAATCAAACTATTCCGTTCCAACGCGATGTAATTAAATAAAGCTTAGTGTTCTTTAAATTATTGACACTAACACACACACGTGGCTTAATGATTTATTTAATACTACAGATCTAGGCCATGAGTATATTATAGGTATAAAATATGCAAAATAATATAATATAGGAAAATTAGATACATTAAAATGAATTACTTTTATTGATAACCTTTAAAAAAAATAAGTTAAAGGCTTTCTAGTTATATTGGAAATAATATTAGTTATTGCATTCAACGGTAAAATATCAGTTATATAGATACATACTTTTGGTGGTGCACTAGATGAGTACTCCAAAGGCGGCACAATTCTTTTATTTTCACTCAGCTTTCTGTGTATCAAAATTTTAGGCATGTACAGCTGTTTGTATTCATCTTCATTTGGCTTTGGTATCATGGTGAACCCAGGTTCAACTCTTTAATATAATAATATATTTTTTTAATTTTAACTGTATATATAAAATAAAAAATATGAGAAACTTCAATGAACCATTAATATAATATTATATTAGTCACGACACACATAATAGGTATATTATATATATTTTGTCCATACGCTATTACGCCAATCTCGTATGGTAAGTTATATTGTGCCTATCCCTTAGAACCCACTAAATAAAAGTCAAACAATTATGTAGGTAAGTGTATGAATTTTTTTATAAGTGAGTGACTTTTGTTTATGAAATGTCTTTTTGACTAGAAGCTAATGAATTCGTTATAAGCATATTACATATTATGACGTATAAAATATAATCTAATAATATTGCGTGCGATAAGTAAATGCAGTGTGCGTTGAAATAAAAATGAAATATTTGTGAGAATGTGTCTAACAATGTTCATAAATATTTACAGGTTTAATACTAACTGATGAACATTGGATTTGGGTATATGTTCCGGCCAATAGAACGATTTTTCATACGTCGTCTTGTACATCGCGATTCCTAAAAATAATAAAAACTTATTATTTAATTACAATTTAAATATAATATTCTATTATCACGTTGTTATATATTTTGTTATTTACATCGATTGATAACTATGGTATGTTTCACGTATAATTGTTTATAATATTATTCATACAGCTATTATATAAATTTGCAAAAAAATTATTGACTGGACTATTATATTATGATAATGTCCATAAAAATAATAAAATATGAGTATTAAAAAAAAGGATTGTGAAATGTATAAAATTGGTTTTTAAACCTTATTACAGAACAATTTCAAATTTGTAGAATACATAACAAATATAATTAAAAACATATAATCGATATAAATATACAGACAAATAAAATTGAAACAAGAAATATCAACGAGGTTGTAAAAAAACCACTTTTAGTACAGATATATTATACCTTGTTACAGAAAATCTTCAAGACCACCTAAAAAATCTACAAGAATAGTACAGTTTACGGAGAAGAAATCATCGAAAGTAATTAATCTACTTGCATTAATTTTACTGCCCCTCTCTATATATTAATAACCAACAAATCCCAATAAATAAGTCGGTCAAATATATAGAATTCCATTTTGCTAAGAGATTATTCTGGAATACTTACATTAACTATAAACGAGTATCTTTAAATCTCAGATTCCTCAATAAACTAAGGTAATTTCTTCGTTCCGAAATATTCATACAGCATACAGAAAGCAAAATTCAAATTTATAGACCATATTGATTTGCTATTCATTGACCTATGGATTATGGCATGGATGTATAGCAAAACCATGTAACTTACAATTATTCCATTCATTACAATCCATTCATTGTATATAGGTAACGTTTCCTAGTATTCAATCGCTACTCAACGACCTCGACGTACAAATATTTCTTGTAATAGG
This sequence comes from Hippodamia convergens, assembly GCA_038502775.1. NCBI lineage: Eukaryota > Metazoa > Arthropoda > Insecta > Coleoptera > Coccinellidae > Hippodamia > Hippodamia convergens. The sequence continues at coordinate 8,581 of JAVSIQ010000379.1, forward strand.
TAATATAAGTTTTAGTTTGAAAATTATTTTTCTACTCCAGCAGTAATTGCAGACGTCGTAATAAAATTAACGCAAGTACTTAATGAAACATCTGGAAAACTACTTGAAAAATTGTTAGGTATTTATAATATTATAAATTTACACATGCATATTCTTGTAGGTAATAAACATTTTCATGCTTTTTAACCGAGCAAAACAATTGTTATCAACATTTATAGGAAACAATCTAAATAAAATCCTAAATTTAAAATCCAATACTGAAAACACTATTAAAAAAAAAACTACTCATGCATATACTTACTATTTTAGTTTATAGTATTTTGATATCCATATTATTGTGGGCCACAAACTTTTCAATGATTCAGGGCCCTAGTGAAATGCATCGTTTCCACTAGCGATGTATCCAGCACAAGAGGGGCCTTGCTTTTAAAAAATTGCACAAGACCCCAAAATTCAAATCATTGGCACTGCAAGAGGTCTTCAACCCGCAGCCCACTTTGTATTTGAGGCACACAACCGATTTTACATATGGTGTAAATGGTGTAAATGGTGAATATGGTGTATTTTTTAATACTTTATCAATCATTAAATATATGTTGTTTTTTTTTTTAAAGAATTTTGCTCTTGAGATTTTTAATAATAATGGGTGGCCCACTACTTAAAAATGTTAAAAGCCTTGCTCTAACACATTAAGAGGATATCTTCCTCGTCGTCTCAATAAACTGTCTATGTCATATATCCTCTATTTAAATATAAAAAAAAATCAAAAACAAATCCTGAGTTTGTATGCTAGAAGTAGTTTTACTTTTACTGGACAGTCCCTTCTATTATACACCTCCACTATTGTTTTTTATTTATTTTTTCATCAGATTTATTACAGTTATTTTACATTTTCAATAATATTAATAAAATTATATCTATATTGTCGTCTTTAGAAATATTTGGTCGGAAAAATATCGATTTATACCTAAATTTAGAGTTGATTTAATGTAGACGTACCAACTATAAATGTTGAGAAATAATTAATTGTTTTTAAAGACATTTTATTAATATTGATAATAGGAACAATAATATTAGAAGAATACATTATTGTAAATATATTGAAGTTTTCTTTATATTAAAATGGAGGAAAAACAAACCTGAAACATTGTTTTGCGTTTAAGAGATATTATGTGTTTAGATTATTTACTATACAAACATATTAGTATTGCGTGTAGTTTATAATTATGAAATGTAATTTATCCTTGTATGTCTTATCCAGATATTATTCGTAAAATATCATATTATGTTTTATAATAATATGCATATATTAAGAATTATAATATATCATACACATATTATGTCAAACGCTCTACTTACGTTACTATGTATGTAAAACTAAAAACAAACCTCGTACATTTTATATACATAATATTATTATTATACCGGTGTAACGTGTATAGGTATACAAAAGCATAAATGGTTATTATGTATATTTTACATATTATATTATACGTACAACGTAAAAGGCTCGTGTGGTATCAGACATTTTTAGAGTCTGAGCCAGACGACGAAATTATTAATTTTACAACGATGTCTGTGAGTGTTTTTTCTTCTCTGAAAATACAACTGTTGAATTGTAATATAATTCTTGGTATCAAACATTTGACCTTTCACATGCGTATGTATGATTGAACGAACGGATATCAAATTTAGATAGAGCATAGTATTGTATACAGATTTGTCAAAATAACGAAATGGTTTTTTTGCTTTTTTTATGAAAATGCATTCATGTGTAGTTTGTATAATCATTCAAATTACATTTTCTATTCGTTATTTATTTATACTTGTATAAGTTGAAAGTTCTGTCTTTAAAGTTCAGTTGTTTAAATATTGAATATTATTATTTCCTACTTCCTAACGGTATTACAGTAAAGCGAGTTTTTATTTATCCATAAATTATAGTTTCAACGACTGTTGAATGTTATTCTAACTTCTTTTACTTTTGTTTTTTAGATTTTATAATAATACATATCAATCGAATTTATACAATAATGATAAATTAAAAAAAAAAAAACAATTAAAAATAATTCCCACAGTTCTAGTTAATAACTTAACGACTCCCTCAATTATTCAGAAATGATTTCTGTAATTAGAATACGTCTTAGTAAATATAAAGTTAATTTTGTTCGAATAAAAACAATATTTTCCTAAGTAGTTAAAGTGAAATAAAATTATAAATATTAAAATACAAATCAAATCAAATCTATAAAACTACAAGGTTGAAGCTTCGGTTCAAGCGATTAAACAAAAAAAAAATGTTTTATTCTAAGTGAGTAACTAATAACTATATTCAAAAAATGTTTGTTTATTATTATGTTTACAAATTTATTTTGAGTACATATTATATAATAATGATCATAAAATAAATAGTATTAAAGAATTAATCAAATATTATATTAGCAACTCCAAGGAAATCTCCAAGGAATCTTATTTTTCAAACTTTCATGAGTTATAAATACCTAGAAATATAATATGTAACATCAATATGATAATTAAATATCTTTCAGTAGAAAAGCTTTAATGTAAAAATAAATTATGGATCATCGTATGATAATAATGTTTACATTATAAAACTAATAAATCAACACATAAATATACAATATTATAGTACAAACAAATATTAAAAATATTATTTATTATTATTTTTATTATTAATTAACCGAGGCAACTTAGGCCATTAGGTGGTTTTTACCCTGGAGGAGAGTACTGTAAGTTTAAATACATGTGTTTTGGTTTTGGCATATTTTTTCTGCCATGCTCGGGTGGGGGATGGCGTTCTCTCTGGACACCGACGCCTTAATCCGCTCGGCCACTCCGTCCCCAAAACTATTATTATAATATGTCGTATACAATTATAATCAATTGACATAACTACTATATTATCATGTTGCACGTTTTTTCTCTGCTGATAACCCATCTACCGACCCTTCACTTTCAAATCTCATTCAATTAAGATGAAATATATTTGTAGATATATCATATTATAATATGAGCGAACTTAACAAGACCTAATAAAACTGATCTACAATCAAAAGGCGATAGACGATGGTAAGATTAGATTATAAACGATTGGGTAATTGTTTGTGCAATGTACATCCATGAAGTAGGTATCATACATATTAAAAAATAATATGATATTTGTGTTTTATACACGAACTATATTAATTTATTCCAACGGCCATTTTCTAGTCATCGATTCATCTGTAGTGATATACCGTTCTCGATCAATTCTACCTTCAATTCCATTCAATTTAAAACATTTATATGCACATAAAACTCGTATGAGTTGCGAGATAAGATACAATTTTTTTCTTTTCTATTTAATGCTCACGCGAGGATTTCAATTGTGTTTTAATGGCTGCGATCAAACTATATAAAATATATTTTACTATTCCAAATAGGTACCTAACCTGAAATAAGTCGTAAAACAAGATTTTTACGAGACAGTAACGATGGTAAAACGTTTACACGGTTTTATTAAACACGGGGATTCTTTTATCAGTTTACAGTCATTTTCTCGGTACCTATGTGTATGTTTAAACAATATTCATCTAAATTACAATTGCATTGTAATTTACAAAATTTACGAATTTTCTGGAAAACATACATATTAATATTATACTCTATTGAGTGTTAAAAGAATATTTTAAATAATTTTTGAAAATTTGAAATATCTATACGTTATATTATATGTGTTAGGCGTGTTTCTTGAATCAATGGTATGATAATACGTAGGCGTAAATACTCTAATAACATAACATAACAGTTACTGTCACAGTATTTGATAAAATACTTTGATATAAATAATTTAAATTTTAAATTTATTAGGTTAGGTTATAAAACATACCTATATTTGCAGTGGATTTTCATATAAGATAATATGTATCTATTACACAATAATATTATGTAATAATCAAATAATTCTTGACGTTCCAAAAATAAAATAAGTAATAATTACATTCCAAAAAAAGTGGAACACACATGTGTTTTAATATAATTTTGGTATGTCAGACTCCACCTTAAATAAATATAATTAGTTGAATTGAATTTGCCTTCAATTTTTTAATTAAAAATGTATATTGCCTGAGTGGCTAAATTATTCATTTTATAGTATTTGAAAAGTACTCAGAACTAAAAAAAAATGATAGCTACTTCATGAGGTGGTAGTCTATAGGTACTCTACCCTAGTCCCTGGGTAGTTCTGCGAAGGATCCAAATGTATTTTTCTGTTGATGTGGGTCACGCTACGTTATATTAAAACGTAATTTTTAATTTTCTAATAGAATAAACTAAAAACTTGGTAAAACCACTTAAGTAATTCATATAGACATTAAAATCAAATCCATTTCTATTAAGACAATTAAAACTACTAACTATATAACAACATGTACTTAACTTTCGATCAATATTAATTAAAATTATACCTACCTACGTAAAATAAATTACAAAAAATAAACAGTTAAAATTTCGTATTAATTTTAATTTACAACAAGAAATTAAGTAGATAATAATAAAAGTTTAACCAACAAATATTTATAATCAAAACCTTTGTATAGTGATAAATGATTAAAACAATTTATGAAGTAAAATACTTAAAATCGTGAAGACAAAAAAAAATCTAAAAACCAAATAAATTACCTTAGTAAATATTTTTATAGAATAATAGTTTTAAAATATTATTATAATAAAATAAAATATAATGTACACATAGGTACCTATTTTAGTATAAAAATATTATCATATCCTTATAGATTTGTTATTTTTTTTTTTTAATGTACTATAATTATGGCGTGTAGTATAATGATATACAGTTACTAAATATGTTACTAAAATTGAATTTATGTCTGAAAATATTTTCCTTTACGATATTAAATTATGTCGCCAACAATATTATTCTTTGATAAACTGAGGTTATATTGGTCATGATATTTGTATATTTATATTATTTAGTATTAATAGCCAAGAATTCGCCTTACAATAATGTTGAAAAAAACGTAAAGAAGCATTAGGCATGTAAGTTATTACACATCATTAGGTATAATATGAAAAACGTAGTCATGTTAAAGATTTAACTTTTTTAAAAAACGTATTGTAAACGTGAATAACTTCCGGTAATACGATTTGATAATGATATTGGTGCCCATATTTTTATGAATGTAACTATACAATATTATGAATGTACATAATACGATTGATGTGAATTTAGTCAACATAGTTTTTAGTTGGAGGTAAAAACGTGAATGAATTGTAATAATAAAAAAAAAATATATAAAACTATAGAACTTAATACAAAATAATGTGATTTGTACACCGTATAATGATGGTAAAGAACGAGGTGGAATGGAATGGGCGAACGGTTACAAAAGTAAGATAAGAAATTAGCATAAAAGATAACATTCACGACGAATTAAAAGGAACGGATGGCCCAGGGCGAATTGGAGGCAATTGGAATGGATTTAAAACCGGTATAAATTATTTGGGTAATCTGCAATAAAATATTACAAACGCAACGAAGATAATACGTAGAACCACCACGAGCCGGAGTTTGTTGTATACGAGTAAAGTGTTTCAGACTTAATTAAAACGACAAAGATTTTTGCTGAACAAAATGTAATATCTGTGCAAGATTTATAACATTATATTTTATGGCTAACCCGAAATTAATATCTAGAGTGTGTAGACTAGAATGTAAACGTCGGTATGGTCTATTTTGGTATTTACGGGATTGATTAATAAATTATCGTAAATTCATTAGACAATAAAAATATTCAATATTTTATTCTATATGTCTTTTACACATTGGAGAATGGTATGATTATCAGTTCGTACATTATTCGTATTATTCTATCATGATTAAAAATATGTGTAGAATACAGTGATTAAATTCATAATATTATATAGGATTATTTATTTGAACTCGAAGCATACATTGCATTAAATTATCTGATTTTTGACTGTCAATACAGTTTAATACAATTAAAATAATGAAAAGTTTGATATTGGTTTTTGGTAAAATGTATTTGCGACAATACCTACCTCAGGTTGTCAATTTTATCCGACGAAAGTTTGGAGAGGAACCAGAGGTTTGTTGTTTTTCCACGGTCAAATAAGTTGGATAATTAAAACTATGAAGGACAGGAGTATAACCATGGTGGGGGAGAGAGAAATTCCAAGAATAAAACACGCAAAGCGCAGAAATCTGCGACGAACTCTTCTCAAACATAAAGCTGTAAGTTACTGTGGGAGCGTCTCAAAACAACAGATCCATATTCATGAATTGGACGAACTAATGAACAGCTTTAGAATATTAAAAAAATAAAAACTATCGTGGACCGTAAGAGTTCAAAGATAACTAATTGTACGTGATTGAATTAACAAAAATACATAGATATCTATTAACCATATCTGTATTAGATCCAGTGTTTGGAAAGAACGTCGTTCATGAACGCACGTCGACGCGTTCGCGTTCATTTTTAGTGAACGATACGTGAACGTCACTCGTTTTATTAAAATAGAACGTGAACGTGAACGACGTTTATATTTTTAACGAACTTGATCGATTTTTAAGACGTTCAATTTATTTACCCTTTAATAAATATATTTATGAATATACTAATTAATTATATTATGTTATGTTATATAAGTCTAAATAGTATTTTTATTTTTGGCTTGAGTTGTATATATTTATAGGGTTTTATATTAAAGGCTCGGTCAAACAGAATTCGGGCTGCCCGCGCGGGCACTGTAAAATAATACAAAGACCGCTTGCCCGCCGCGGTCCGCGTACCCATACGTAAACCATGGCGGACGAAAAGTCCGGGTACAAAAAGTCCGGAATGAAAAAAGTTGTACAAAAAGTCCGGATTTATTTTTTGATTGCTGGACAAAAAGTCACCCTCTGTTTGACCAAGCCTTTACAGCAGGTAAATGATTCATAAAAAAAATGTATATAAAATAAATGAACGCGTTCATTTTTTAAAAGAACGTGAAAATGAACGCGTTCGTTTGAAAAAAACACGAACGTGAACGTGAACAAGTTCCTTTTTTAAGGACTGAACGTGAACGTGAACGTGAACGAGTTCATTTTTTTAGTGAACGTTCCGAACATGATTAGATCATATAACCTCATAACATATCTATTGGGTACCGAAAAAACAAATATAAGCATATTATACAAATTGAATTTAATTAGGTATAGACTTCGTTACAATATTTTTCACTTATGTAAAATATAATACCATTTGTTAATATAATTTAGTTGATACTTTAATTACCAGAAAACGACGTGAAATCAAAAAATAATATATATTTATAATTAAATTAATTAGGCCATTTTACCTATTGCCCTTATTATTTGAACGAATGAATCTGCGGGTAGAATGCAGTCGATGAGCCTTCATTTAGGAAGGTTTGCATACCTAGTTAATAGTTCCACACAACATAATTGATTAATAAATTATTGTTATCCCTAAAAATTTGAGTGTCTGAAAAATCCATCATAACTTTTAGATATTTAAAGGAAAACTTTAAAACTATAATCGATATGCAATGTTTTTTTTTTCGTACAATATAACACTAGTTGGTTAAAATTAAATTGAATTGTAAAAGTTTTAAATTTAAACTCATATACGATATACCTATACAGACTTCTCTGCCTCAGAACAGTCAGAACGTTTTAATCTAAAAGAGTACCTACTAAAAATGAATACAAATGACGTGTTCTTGAAAAATAAAAATTATGCTCTAGAAATGTACACATTTAATGTAATTATTATTTATTTAAATTATAAAAATATTTTCTACATTTATTATATCTTAGCGTTGAAAAAACTTGGCTAACTTGGTTAATTTTTTTCAATTTTATACATTTTTTTTTTTCAAATATAATTATATTTTTAAAAATATAAAAAAATGTCCATTAAAACTAATTTCAATACATTTTCATAAGTTTTAATAATACTTAAAAAAAAAGTTTTTAACAATTTAATTTTATCGTTCTATTTAGTTTCCAATACTGAATATATAATAAATACGAGGCAAGTATGGTATAGCATCGTACAGAATAGTGGACAACTTATTAATTTTTTTTTTTAAATTAATATAGAGTTTTGTACGATTTTCAATTATGCATAAACATAGTACAGTTCCAAAATATCCACTCTAAGCTTGTTATTTTACTCGTGTCGTAAAATGTATTAATCCTTACTCTTACTTATAGGAGTGTACCTATTTAATATGCTGATAAAAAACTGTAAATGCAATAAATCTCACATTCGTACAGCGAACACGTCATTATTATCAGTACAATAAACGTTTTTTCCAAAAACATATTATATTATAATATACCAAATATGATTAGGTACCTTCGCAAAATTAATTAAGATATCGGTGACATCAATCGATACGGAATGTAAAACATATTATTATTATTATATCACGATAGGTATTAGCGTGGGTAATCGTATTTTTATATGAAAAGTGTTAAATTCTCCCCATATATAGCAGTATATTATACAATAATAAGACCCCGTGGAATGTTTTGAGAAAATTGCAGGTGGAAGTTATTCCGTGTTGGCCCGTATGAACGTGAGCTGCACGAAAACTTTTTGCTTTCGACGACGCTCCCCGGGACACACGGCCCGCAGCAATAATGAAGAAATAACATTCCCCATAACTTTTGTGTTTGTAGACGAATTTAAATTACTGAAAAA
>JAVSIQ010000386.1:0-11836 GCA_038502775.1 Hippodamia convergens
ATAAATTAATTCTGTTATCGAATTTGTATACGCTTTTATAGCTAACTGTATAAGTTGGTAAATACAATTCCTACTGGCATTATCAAATACATTCAAATACACTTCACTAAAAGCAAAATGTATGTGAAATGTCGAGAAAATACATACTAACTCCTGAAGTCCTGACTCCACGCAGTGGGAAAACTGCCTCACCTATAGTACGATAGGTGTCGACAGCGCTCATGGTGTTAATCTGTCTAGTCAATTCGTAACTCGCCAGTAGCCGTCGGGAGCGCTGTGTCGTAGCGGCGAGTAGCCAACTCGCGTCGGCAGTACTGTCACCGCGGCCGCATTACTATTTACTATTTACTACGCTGTTTGTCGGTTGCGGTTTTCTGCTCTACATCGTACCGTCCGACCGCTATGCAAAAAAATTAGAAATTTTAATTATATGAATTAAATAAACCGAACTTTAATACAGCTCACACGTATGATTACGTTTTATGATACCGTACAAGTGTAATGATACAATATATCGGTATAAAATGATGGTTTAAGAAAATACGTCATGTGTAAGGATTTATCGAATAGTATCGGGCTTAGACTTGCTTTGAACACAGATATATACCTAGATATAAAATAACAAGATATAATGTTAACGAATTGTATAATTTAATTATTTACACCAAAATAAAAAATAAACTTATGAAAATACAGATGTGCATTGTGCACATATTGTGTAAATTGTGTAAAAGCGTAATTGCACAAGCTATAAAATCTAAAGAGCTCCATGGATCAAAATAATGAATATATTTTCCAAATAACGCAAAAACAAAATAACCCTTATTTTGCGCTGGTTATAGTAGCCAACGTAAACGTAACACAGACTGGCCGTTTAATCGCTCGACTCATTCCGTGACGTTTTTTCATGTGGGTGACCTTTCGAGTTTGGTCACTTTATATTATTCTCACTCTTCATGATTTCAAATTTATTATTAGTGTGTAATAGAGGTAGTGTGACGTCACGGCTCATTATCATCAAATGCTAATAAGGCTCTTGGTTCCAAACAATCTTTTTTCATTATATCATTTTAATGAATAGGTATATGATTTTAATCAGACTTAGGGCTGACTAAATGATAAAATTAAAACAGTATCGTATTATTTGTATGAGAAACACGATAAAGGTACTTAGATCGTAGTTAGAAGTGTAGTTTCCTTGTAAGTTTTATAACTATAATACAGGTTTTAAGTTTTAATATACCTAATTTATATGAGTGGCCAAAAGTGGATACAGTTGCATAATGTGTACGAATTTTTTAAAAGAAGGGGTAAAATAAGTTAAAAGAGGTGAGGATGCTTATGATTCTGGTCATGTAAAGGAGTGCGTATTTGTAAATAATGATTTAAAAGGTATTGTCAAAGCAAGTATGAGGGATCAGACTTACAACATTGAAGTAAGTTAGTCACAGAATATAACAATAAAGTGTCACAAGCTAAACAATTTTCTGTTCAACATAAAACATACTTGCCTAATTATTGCTTGTACAGGTTTTATTTTTCTTATAATGGCGTGAAAATGTAATTGTGCTAGAGGTCAAGTACGCTGCCATCATATGGCAACATTATTGATTTTTGCATATAAAAATGTGTCTGTCACAATCGCAAGTAATAACTAAATTAATTTGTAGCCATTAGCCATTGCAGTTATTAATATCAAAATATTTTAAATTATAACTTTCCATGTAGGTTGTAGCTGGTCAAAAAAAATACATCCTAGTCTTGTAACAACAAAAACTATAGATGAGCTATACCCAGTCCCCAAGATAAAGTAGATTATTGTGCTACAGTAACTATCAGTAACTCTTTTAAAGATAGTGTGTTCTCGAAATGACAAATCTAGGCATTCTAGTTGGATTAACGTGGCTTTTATTTCCTGAACCTGAATTTTATACAGTAGTTGAGTTAGAAGGACATAATAAGATCTTCAGAATTTGAGCAAAGTAATGATAAGTAACAATATTTATTTGAAAAAATTGGCATGAATGATGGTGATATTTTAAATTGGCTTCAGAAACGATTGGACAAGATTAAAATTCAAAATGGTTAGTGAAAAGACGGTACAGGATTACAGCTAGTAATTTTGGTCCTGTCTTAAGTGCTATTAATCGTAATGAATATAATCCATCACTGTTCAAAAAATTAATAGGTACATACAAATTAGATGGAATTAAATCTATACAGTGGGGTAAATAAAATAAAAAACAACGTATTCTTGAATTTGAACAGATCACAAATCAAAAAGTCACACCTACAGGATTATGGCTTCATATAACAGGTATTATAGGAGCATCACCAGATGGTTTGGTTGGACTTGATTCGATAATTGAAGTAAAGTGCCCATACAAATATCGAAATTAAATAATTAAAACGGGTTTACAAAATGATGGTTCTTATATAATATTTTATGATATGAATGGTAGGATATGCATTAATTATGAACATGACTACTATGCTCAAATCCAAGGTCAACTTCATATACTTAACAGATCAATTTTTTACCTTACTATTTGGACAAATTAAGGATTTAGTAGTTGTGGAAATACATAAAGATCCAGGTTGGACAGAAAATATTAACAAATTAGTATCATTTTATTTCCAGCAATTTGTTCAATTTTTAAATAATAAAAATGTTTCCATGTAAATATTTTAAGTGACTTAAATACAAATTACTATAAATTTAATACAAATTACATTGTGATAATAAATTAAGTAAAACATTGAATTGTAAATTCTAGTTTATTTAGTAAATTATATTATTTTCTTAAGAGGACGCTACACCCGCATGCGTTGTCTCCGTCTTACAAATGTACAACTGAAATAAACCAACTGTTTTGCGCGGGAAAGAACAGAGTAGGCTACAGCTATAACTAAGAAACGAGACGTTTACCACATAAAAAGTTTGAAAAATACAAACAATAATGGTTTTTGAAACGGTAAGAACTTTTTTCATATAAGTGATATAAAAAAATAAAAACAACGTTGTAAAGACAAAGTTCTAATTTTTATGTGGTGCAAATCTCGTTTCTTAGTTGTGACTGTAGCCTTCTCGGTCTTTCACACGCAAAACAGTTTTTGCTATGTTGTACATTTGTAAGACGGAGACAACACAATATGCGGGTGTATCGTCCTCTTAAATTAAATTTAACTGTCCTTAGGTTGCAAATAAAAGGATTCAACTTCTTTTATTAATGGAAACTGAAAATGTGTCAAAGCAAATGGCATATGGCACTAATCTGGGTGAGATAAATTCTAATATTGAATATCCTTTGATTCTGCATATTGCACGTTCAACATGTACTCTTGCTTTGGCTATGGTAATGTTCTAATAACTTGTTGGGAGTGAACTGAGGTGATCCCAAGAATGGAGGGGTATTGACCGATACACCTTCTGGTAATAAGTCATTTATTAAAAATCCTTTATCAGCCAAAATCAAGTCTCCACTATTGAAAATATCTAAAAAACCTGAATGCTTCACAATTTATTTGTTAAAAGTAGATCCTAGATACAAACCACTACAGAAAGTTAACACTCCATTGGGAGCAATACCCACAAGCCCTTTTAAAGTATTACGATGCTTATAGTAACTATAAGTAATTTTTTGCAGATCCATTTTACCAGGTATCGCAGTAAATATTTCATTGCAGTCCAGAATGGACATTTGGTAAACAAGCCCTATTTTTTAGTTGGCTTGGAGCAGATTCCATAAGACCTTTGAAAATAACAGTATGGAATACATGAATCCAAGTCAACACAATGTTAGTTACTGTTTTGCGACTACATCCAAACTTAACTCCTAAGTCAATGAAATCCAAATTTAGGCGCAATTCCATTAGTGCCATTAAAATTTGATCGTTTTTAGGTATCCGTTCTACATTTCATCGCGAAAAGTAAGTTATAGGCATATCTTTAAAAATAGCAAAAAAAAAAAAACATTGATAATTTCCTTATTAGGTAACCCTGTGTAGTAATTTATCAGACTATCCTTTTCCTGTATGACTTCTAATGAGAATGGCTGACTTTTTAAGATATCTATTTTAGATTTTATCTTCTCTATTTCAATTTTAAATAATTCATTTTCTGATTATTTTATGACTGACCGAGTCTCAGAATCATTAAACTGATTATTTAAAACGGGAATTGTCATAATATTGGATTCAGTAACAATATGTTGTTGAATTTCTTCATCAAGTTGTTGAGTTTCTTCATCAACTTATTGAGTTTCTTCAGTAGAAGTTATAGTTTCCTATAAACAAATCAAATTATTAATTATTATAATATTATTCATAATTACTGTAGGTACAAGCCGTAAACGTTTCTTTCGAAGCTTTTTTTTTTGAAGAAACAAACACAATTTTTTTCTTTATTCCATATAACAATTGTTGGATTATTTTCTTTTTTGGAATCAATAAAATGACAGCTGCATATTCGTGAATTAGAATTTGGATCTTTATCAGCTCTCCTAATTTAGAATAAACCAGTGGAAAAAATTGAAAAAAAAATTATATTTAATACAATAGGATGATATCTCATAGGAGAAGTACCTATTAATCTAATTTATGTATAATTCATTTCTTTAGTCAATGTTCAGGTTATTTTTCATAACATAAATTTTTGATTTTTATAAAGCACTTAATTATAGTCTAATTATTTAAGATATTATTATGTATAATGATATATACTAACCTGATATTTTTTATCCATATACTTTTTACTAAATTATCTGCCGGAAATCTGAAGAATTAGCAAATTTTTTGTTTACTGTAATGATTGAAGCTATGAGCTAGGCATAAAATAATTAACCATAATTAAGCTTAAAATGTGGATTATTTACTAAAACTGTACATAAAACAACTTAGTGCATACAGTTCTTATATGCAAATCGTATTGTTTAGAACCCGGCGCTCTTATCAATACGTGATTAGGTTATCGTAATGTCATTATACCACGGACTAAGATATAATGGACTGGCATCCAAACAATTTCGGTGGATCTCAAATATCTGGTGTTATCACTTGTTATGGAAGCTCATCTGTTACTAGCGTGCATGGTGTTTAATTTTAAACCACTGACAACAAACCAATAAGTAAATTATATTATCTTCTATTTTATAAAGAACACTTTTTTAATTTCATTTTTTAATCATAAGATAAACAAGTTGTTTCAATAGTTTAACTTAACATTCAAATGTGTTTATTTATAATTTTATGTTATTATTATTTGTATTCCATTTATTTTTAGTATTTTTAAATTTGCCTCAATGGATCCATGGTAGATAGTCAATAGTTTAAATTAAACCATTCGCGCTAGTAACAGTTAAGGTCCCATACCACTGTGATAACGCCAGACATTTGCGAGTTTTACTCCCTACCCCGCTCACCTTATCGATGCCAGTCCATTATATCATGGTCCGTGATTACTACCATACTCTATACTCTATATATTAATAGTACCAGTTACACACAGACAACAGGCTCACGGTACACGTCTTGTGCAGTCTGTTTTACTGTTATACTCCGATCATAAATATATAACACCACTATAAGATTATAGTATATACTCTGGGCCATGATTAACTAACTAGGTATGTCAGCAACTCAGTGATACGCATCATGTCTACGTCATCCGCCAAGGATTTGTTATCAGTATTAAATAATTGCTTATCAACAACACACAATATTGTAAATTGTACTAATTGTAGTAATACAAAATAAATAATTTACACTTTTGACTTAACAATTTATTATTTCACTTAATTAATACATAATGTATTACCTAACACTATTTACGTCTTGCTGTAAGTACTAAGTATTGGACTATAAGTATAGTACTATAGGACTTAAACCATGACAAAGTAGTACTTTGTCATGACTTAAACTAAATTTGTGATGTAACTTGTCTATTTGCATCTTTTTTAGCTGAAAAAAATTATAGAATGTACCAATAAATAAAAATAGCAATTTATGCGAGAAAATATTGAGGATTCCCAAAGATCTGTGCTAACTGCTAATGAAAGTAAATATCTATGATTAATTTAATGGTCAATCAATATATTTGAAAATTACGATACAAATTTTTTAATTTGTTTTTTGTAGAAATAACTTTGTCCATCAGTTGTCTATTCATACTATTTAACCGTATGAATGTCCTCGTACGTACCATACATTCTAAGACTTCTACTGGAATCTCAATTATATAATAATGTATACATTCAAATCAAAGAAGTAGAAAATATCTATGTTTTTAATTATCGATTCAACAACATAACTATACTACAATATCTGTTTTGCTCTGTGGGACCAGTACTACTTCTTTCCCCTCAATATAATTGTGTATACAATTTAGCATAGAATTTAGAATTTTAGAATTTAGAATTATACAATTGTATTACAAACATTACAAACCTTGTTTCTAGAGAATATGTAGTCTTACTAGAATTATCATAAGATAATTTATTTAATTTTAACGTAGGAACAGCATCACTTTTTAATTTTATTTTATGCACTGGTGAATAGTTTAAAAGTGATTCAATTAATGGCTTGCAATATGCATCAGCATCAAAATGCAATGAACAAATATAGGCTAAAATGTTAATTTTCATATTGTATTCAAAATAAAATCATACTATTGACAATCACATTTTCCTTACCGTTTTTAGTGTTTAGATTTTTCCTATTACAAACACTACTCCATTTTTGTTGGTAAAAAGGATTTTTAGGAAATCTATGAAAGCTTATATCAGCTGTATTGCAATCAACATATTTCTTACTTTTGCTTCCACTCTTACACTCATTTATTGCACACCAAGACATTATACAATTATATTTATTCAGGTTATTAAAAACACAAAACCAATAAAAGTAAAAAATTGTATTTAACTTAAAAGTAATAAGTACAGAGTACACATCAAACTAAAATAATTAATAAACAGCTAATTTGTGTTTTGTTGTAATAATACACACATAGCAGTCAATAGCTCTCTTTATTTCTTATTTATTTGGTAATCATGGGTGTTTATAGAATAAAGAAATAAAAACAAATGCTTTTTGATAGTTTATTATACATGTATATTATATATTTTACATTATAAAGTACAATTTATTTAAGTATAAATAGGTTATACATCAGCTGATGTGGTCTTGTGAATTCGATACTCAGTTAATCATGCGATACCAGACATAGAGTAATGTTATATTCTGTATTTCTGTGGTAATAGTGTAATACTAATATCCCATACTGTTAGTTAATCATGATTGCTATACTTTAGAAACCCGCCAAAAATGTTGAATAAAATCCTTGGCGGCTGACGTCACATTATAATGGAATAATCAAGTTATTACTGTTTCTTTCATGGTTGCGCGTATTAATACCAGAATAAGTAAAGTTGCTGACATACCTAGTTAGTTAATCATGCTCTGGGCCACGAGAGAATACACTCGGCTGAGGACCAAAACTCATCTTTTTCGCGCATCCCCACCATTTTATCGGCCTGACCGCCATCCGTCGGAGCGCTCCGGTTTCGGCGGCAGGTGTGTAGCATAGACCAGTGGCCGCATGGAGGAGAAATTTGGCTTCGAGACGACTGAGCGCTGTCATTCGGATGTACGTGTAGGATGCATTCTCTCGTGGCCCAGAGTATAAATACCTAGCCGCAGTGGCGGACTGGGCCAATCGGCCCACTTTTCTGCAAAAAGGTCACCTAGCGTGAAGCATAATCAACACAATTAGTGTACGAAAATCATTTTACCTCATCTTATTTTTTAGTTTACGAATTTATCAATTAAATAAAATATATTTATATTTTTGGATAATTTTTGGATAGGTACTTTGATTTAAGTTTAATTCTCTCTGTAATATAATATATTATATTGTAAAATTTAAATTGTTGTTTTTACTGGTATTCCCAAAAATAATTTATAATATAAGTTTTTAAACCACTATTTAATAATATAAATGTTAACATTATTTATATAAACATATAAAAATTACTTGCAAACCAACTAACAAATGATATTTAACTTTACAGTTCATACATAAAATATATTTATGGCATCTATAATAATTTTATTTTTAGTTTTATTGATTTAACAATCTTATACATTACTTGTCTTAATAGACTAATGTATAACTCGTACATTATTCATTATTTTCAAAATCTTCATCAAGACCTGAACAACTTTTTTTTGCAATTGTAGAACAATAAACTACCGGCTCCAGCCCACGTATCATAAGCCCACTTCTTACAAGAGCAAAACTCAACCCAGTATTCTCCTTTGCGATTTTGAGAATGTGCTCAAAGACAAATTATACAGAAATAATCATCCTCTTCATTTTCCGAGTCTACAGTGTTGAGCTTAAGTTATTAGGTTTTAGTTTTGACTAAAATTCATTGGTTTTAGTTTTCTTAAAATCTAATTTCCGTTTAAACCTAAGGTATTTTTTCTCATCACGAGCCTTTGTTCTATTCTTAATTTTTCTTTTTCAGGTGTATTTGTTAAAATTGTTGACTTAATTTTTTTTCTTGCACTATTGTTTCTTTTTTCAGCTGCTTTTGGTAGAGGTCTTATGTCTTCAGGGGATACTATAGTACGACCACTACCGGATGGTTATACACATTGTGATGTATTGAGATGCTAAATTTAAGTAGGTATGATAAATATTATTGTCTGTGATGGTTGATTGTAATTTACTAATTGTTGACAGTTCAATAGCAACAGTATAATTTATTGAATCAGCAATAAATGGTCTATCAGTAGCTCCAGAGCACAAATAATCTTCATCCGTGAAAACATTCCTATTAAATGGCCATATACCAGTTTTAGTAAATCCAGATGTTATATTTCTTAGAGTTGCTGCTAATGGGAGAGATTCTTTCACGGATGACAGTATATCATAGGTAAATATTGGGGTACTAGCCACCAGGGCGGGTGTCCATGCACCCACTAGCTGAATTATTATAGAATGTTATAAAGGAGCCATATACTGACACATCCAATGGCTGGAAGCGATTCGTAATATGTGGGAAATGATAACAACACAATACCATTTTCCTTACAAAAATCAATCACAGGGACAGACAAATTGAAAATATGATTATCTAAAATTAGTAGAATAGGAGATGATGGACTACAATAAAAAAATACCGCTCCGTTTCTACAGTCCACCCGGCTACTTCACGTCGATTCCTTAGCGCGTCCAATCATTTACCTCCACCGCGGCTTCAATGAATAATGATAACAAAACATATATTAATTGCCTTTAGATGTCTTGTGAGAGATCCATTCTCTATTTTTATCCTCGGTTCCACTTTATGAACGAATTGGCTAAAATTTTCGAATTTTCGAATGGATCTATCAACGAATTCTTTTTTATCAAAGTCTTGATGAAATACCAGAAGGCTTGAACTTTCCGGTATTTGATACTGCTAATGTTCAAATTGTTCATCGAACTGATTTCTGTGAGGTAGTTTAATTTTTTACGTCTGTTCAATCGCTGATGCTCGTTAATTGTCAACAAATTAATAAAAATTATAAATTCTGATCTGCTTGCTGAAATAATTTAACACAGATGATTTGACAAATCTTAAATTAAATGTACCTATATCGATAAACGATTGACATGGATAACAGTTAACATATCAAAAAAACAGTATCATTGTAATATCCAATTATAAAATGTATACGGGCATGGCAGAAACCTACGGGTACCTAATCGAAATTCTGCCAAACAAACACACACGTGTTTAAAACCTATCATTCCAATCCTTACTACATAACCCTACAACAAGCTAATGGCCTTAGTCTCCGGGCTTAAAAACATCAATAAAAAATAAATAAATAAATATAGTCCTTTAACTTGAGTTGCCTGCATTTTGTCCAACCAAGCCAGCTGTTTTCTTCTACGGTGATTAAAATTAAAATAAGATTCTGAATCTATACCAAGATTTGCTGCAAAAGAGTCAGCAATATTAACCAAATCATTTATTTCAATCTTAATCTGAATTAATATATTTAAAATTTTTAATTGTGGCCTCTATCAAAACAGCAGCATCAATTGCGCAATGCGCATAGACTTTATTTTTCTAGTGTCTCAGTTATTGGTTTCTACTGTACATTATATTTTTCATGAATACTAGGATAGAATGAAGTCAAATGAATGCATATTTTCGTAATGCTTTTATCCTAGTATTTCTATACATTTTTTTTTTGTGAACAAACACTTTGCAAAGTGTCACATATAGCTTCAAATTAAGCCCAAACAGCTTTAATAGACTCAGCATGGACTGTCCATTTTGTTTTGGATAAATTTCTGAATTATAATGTATATATGTATTATCAACATCCATCGTTTTTTATTCAAAATACTGTACCTTTTATTGCTAGCTGAAAAAAATACATATAAGTTTTCCAAGTTGTCAATCTTGTCTGACACAATTAGACTAGAATTTCATGCATATTCCAAAAATGTTTTCATTCGGTGTGCTTGGCATAGAATATAAAAAACACTATGTCCACAAATACCTACTGAAAGCTTAGCCTGTGTACCGTTTAACTGCCCAGACATGTTACTAGCATATCATATGACTGAAATACCAAATTATCTATACCTGAAGAATGTGTAGTTAAAATTTCAATAATCTGTTTAGCTGTTCCTAGGCCAGTTTTCTCTACTCCTTCAGCTATTTCTGGAAGTCTTTCAATTGATTTTCCATTGTTATTAACATAACGCAGACAAACTGCCAATCGATCCTTATGTGAATTATCAGGGGTTGTATCAGCCATGACTGAAAATAAGCTCCACTGCTATTAGTTATTAAAATTGTTAAAAAGTGCAGAGTCGATAGGTGTTTTTGATTTTCTAGCTATCGGTCATCAAATCCCACATAGGTAGGCAATCCGACTGCGTCGAATCGCGTACAATATGCGAAGCGTATATCACCAGCTATACAGATCCCGTTTGTAGCGTAGGTAAGTGAATATTGGAGAATATAGTTTCTGTCAGTTAGAAGTTTCATAAGGATAAGTGGTATGGATTGGAAATAAGGTCTGCGCTTTGGTAGGTAGGTACGTAAAAAAGTTTGAGCGTCTAGCAATCCGTCACTGGCGTTGCAAAGTGTCTAGCTATTATCAAATACTATATACGACAAAATAGGACACTGGCATATAACAACTGGTGAACCATTTCTTATCAAAATATCATTACAATATTGATTGCCCTCCAAGATTGTTAAAATAGTTGCCTATTTTACTCCTTACAATTAACATGGACTGTTCGAGCGCCGAAGTCGATGTACAGCCAATGCGTCTATGAACCGGTCGTGTCGTCCCCTCCGCCGTCTAATATGCTATCGCCGATAACGCACGTCCACCGTAGACCCCGTAGACGCCTGACCACGATTTAAGATATACAGGTTACTCAACGAAACTTATATTTTGGTGCGCTTAAAATTAATGATCTTGTCATAGCAAGAATAACAGTTAGCGCTTTTGCATTATAGTGATTTCTCTTGGTACTACAAAATATACAATAAAGATATACACTATTATGTATTGGAGCGCTAGTAGTTATTCTCACATAGTTGATCAGCTGTTAGAAATCAACATTTAAGCGCACCACTTTTGTTGTATATGTACATAGGGTCGTTGATAATCTGTATATCTTAAATTGTGCGCCTGACCTAGTTAGTTACCCAACCATGATAAAATAGATAGGTTATGCTATCAACTTTGTGATACGCAATACACTGGTTCTCCCTCCACAAAAATGACGTCATTCGTTCTCCGATATTATTATTAT
>JAVSIQ010000390.1:0-17240 GCA_038502775.1 Hippodamia convergens
CTGACAAGTTCAGTTAGAGGAAAAAATCAAAAAAATGTAAAAAAAGGATTTTATTTGAGCGCTTGCGCCTCGCACAAAAGCAATAGCTATAGTAGCTATAGGTCGTTGTTTTTACCACCACGGAGGGCACACAAGTTATTTTCGCATATAGCAATAACATTTTATGCCAAAAATGGAATGGGAACCTAAGGTTGAAATCTGACGAAATGGCTATTTTACGCTCAGGTAAATAAATTTCCTATTTCGGGACGAGTCAAATGTTTGTATTTATCAGACGCCACTGTCCTTGACAATAAATGGACGACATTTCATTTCCATCGCCATCGTTGTTATAATCATAATAATATTGCCATTATTGTGCTTTTCAGTACGATAAATATCTATCATAAAATGTAATCGTTGGTCGTGTGGGATGAAAATACCAAACACAAATATATATATTTATATTATATAGAGACAGAGTTTATAAAATATTAAATGTAAGAAAGGAAAAAAATAGTCATCTTAACACGTTGCCATATGCAATACTCATCAATAATACAATTTTATTTTGAGACTTACACTTAAACCCATCACTATTATTTTATGTTTATCATACTATCTTAAATTGATTTGAGCCATGATTCGTGAACGATTATAATATTACAACGTTTTCCTAGTTGAAATTTAATTTGTTTGTACATTCTAATTTTTAAAACTATGCAATTTATAAGGATATTATGTTGGAAAAATCATATTAAATAATTTTAATTAGTTCAACCATTTTATTAATTCTGTAAAATCATTACTTTAATACAATAAATTAAGTTTACACTGCTTATTTTAATAATATTCAGAATATCCTATGAACAATTTTAAATTTTAAATGGTGTAAAAATAAATGTATTATACAACAATATGTTTGCTTACTAAAATTGCCGAGTGTTTTGTAATTTGTGGGTAAACTCAACATTTTAATTGTGTTTATTTAAAACTACGTATCTATATGTACATTACCAAACGTTTCATTAAATAAACCAGTTTAATGGGTATTGCAGACACAGTGACATTAAGGATGTTAAAAACGTTTGCACCGTTAAATTAGGTAAAAGCAAAAGGTGTACGATAAGTTAATGACATTAAAATCAAATAAGTTTAACCAAATTATAAGAGTTAATTTTTACCAAGATAAATTCAGAATTTTGGACGTTCCTTTGTCATGCAACATTAATATAAACATGAATATAGGTGTTATGGTAAATAACTATAGTCCCCCTCTAAATAATAATTTAAATGAAATTGTTGTTACATAACAAGTATAGTAGTTTTTTGATAAGTTTGATGTGTACACTGAAATATAGATTTAGTTGATCAGGAATATAATTATATTGTAGATTCTATAACTTATAAGTAATTGTTATCTATTCTATTAGATTATTATACGCTATTCGATATTTGTTTATCTTGTATTTGGTTTTGAAGGAATGGTATAAATCTCATGTGGCACACGTAGTGTAATAAATTATTATTAGAATAGAAAAATGTATAACACGAACGTGAGTGTTGATTTTCGATTGGTTGCATGTGTCGAACTAATACATTTTAGTTCATGACAAAAATAACGTAATGACATTAAGAACGAATGTGAAAATTGTTCGGCGAATGTAACAGAAAAACGTACCTACTATAAGTTTAATTTTTAAAACCCGTAGCACTGAGTGCAGACCATCCGAGGCGGGCGCCGGGCAGCTTATTTGACGCACAAAAACCATATTGTGGGTTGGATCACATTTATGCCGCCGCGATGTTTTAACAGTGTAAGGCGGAAAAAAGTGTGTATACGGATGGTGCGTGGATTGAGGATGGGTATATAGTGTAAGGGGGGTGAGGATTTCCGCCATAAGAAACATTCATCAATTTTAAGGGCTGTCAATAGTTGTATTCATTGAGGCTCCTGGCGTGCAACAATAACAACCACAACCACAACCACAACCGTAACCGCAACCGCGACCATAACAACATCAACAACAACGTCATAACGACACACTCCCACGTATTCTTTGCCCTACAACACATCCGTCCAGATCGATAATCGAATAAAATACAATATAAATATCGGAAAATTGCAATATTATTTTCTCTCACCGCAGATATCTACACAATATACTAAACGTGTGTTCGATACTTCGATACGTATGCAGTGTATATTAATTTGTTGTTTAGATGAAAGAATAAAAACTTGATCTCATATACAGTGATAGCTGTAAAGGTGTCGGAATCGATCGTTTTGGTTTTCTCCTGTTTGTTTTCAATCCTGTTAACTCCGACTGCTGCTGCTGGTCTATACAGTGTAACATGCAGGCATGGCGGTATAGTTTTTTCTAGTATAAAATATGTATATATTGAGGTGTGTGTGTGTGTGTGTGTGTGTGTGTGTGTGTGTGTGTGTGTGTGTGTGTGTGTGTGTGTGCAAAATATGGGAAACACTGAAGTTGAGGATAATGGGAATAAGAAGAAAAATATATCAACTCTTTTGTACCTATGTTTTATTCGCTAGAGAACACTCGTGCAGTCAGTTTACAAAGGACACCACCGCTGTCACTATATGTTTGTCGTTGAAAGAGGACAAAAAATATGTATTTATTTGTGTTTACATCTCGGAAACGCCAAGAAAATATTCTTGTTGTGTAAACACACGATTGAAAACGTCGTTTATAATATAATACATTCAAAGTTGTCTCAGCGGAAAGACCTGAATGTTTTTCGTATGACGAGATTATTTTGACTTGCAGTCATCTGTGATAATAATGTGTATGAACATGGTTTAAATACATATTTTATCTCAGAAAAAATGTGTATAAAAAAAAATGTATAGTACATTAATAATATTTAGGAATATAAATTATAGGTGGACAGCCAAATTGAAAGTTTTTAAATATTGAAAATATTGGAGTTGGATATGATTTAATAAAAATGATTCTCTTAAAGGACATATATAAGTATGAATAATAATTATATTGTAATAGGTTCGTAATATAAAAGTCTAGCTATTAATCTATTATACATTGTTAAGCAGTAGGTACCTCAATACTAAATATACCATATAGGTTTTAATTATCCTCATTATAGTCTTCAGTTTTTCACTATTAACTAATGAAACATTAAACAATATAATTTAATATAAGTTTAAAAATAAATATAAAGCTAAATAGACAAACAATTGATATGCTAATGAAACCTTAACATCGACTAAGTAGATGATATAGCAATAGTAGTTGAAAATAATGAAGAATTATAAAGAATGTCTGGAATAATGGAAGAAATTATGTTTATTGAACTAAATAATAATAATAAAAATAAATTTATAAAATTTAATACTGTAGAAACTTAAAACATTCCAACCACTATTATTATTTAAGTACACTTACAGGTTACAAAATAATTAAATTCATTTTCAGTTTGATATGCGTTATACATTGATTGAATGGCTATTAATACTGGTCTACGTATTCGATACATCGGTATCAACTTATAAGTTATAAATATATAACAGTTAGGAGTTCTATAGGAAATAATATTATAATATAATTGATTTATTTTTGTCAATTAAACCACCTATTAGTTGAGATTAATACCATCTTACTAATATAAAAATAAGTTACCAATAGCAATATAAATATATAATTAAATATCCTTTGAAAATAGGCGATAGACCATCTCCTCTTAGAGTTGTTTTTCATTGAACTCAAATTTAAAACATCATCCGTTACAGTGTCTTATTCAATAACGAATAACTCGACACCTACTATATAGCGGTGCGAGTTTCCGGCTTTATTTTATATCGATTTTTACCGTTGGATAAAATACTATGCTATGCATATTGAAGTAGTATAATGTAAAATGTTTATGGAAAACCCCTATAAATATTTAAATGATCGAATAGTTACACGTGTGTAATACAGTAGGTAGGTACGCATATTATAGCGTAGTTCATAATGTTCTAAGCACTTTATAGTTTTTGTTTGAAATCAAATGTTGAATACTATTATATGCAAGCTAGAAGTATAGCTAAAAGTAAAGCTGTGTACCTTTAAGGCTTTTTCTACGACTTGAGAACTGCAAGGAATATGTAGTAATTAGTTTCAAGTCGAATGCTGCAAGTGCATTAACATATGTAAAGTATAATACAAATATAGTACTTGTTCTGTTACAAGCTTTTCGCAGTTGACTAGCGAATAAGAGGGGGTAGGACATTGAACCAAACAAACCCTGATGGTCGAGATGTATAAAACCATACTACGCGTATACATCGTGCAAATGTGCAATAATAGTTTATTTCTATCCTTTTTTAATTCAAAACTCCAAATGACATTAAAATATTATGTACCTAAAATTATATCATGTTTTAGCAATACAATTATCAAAAATATAAATTAGTGAAAAATAATTTTAAAAAACGCGTATGTCTCAAGCGACCCTCAGAAGATGTGAAAACATATTATATATGAGCTTAAAAACATAGGTAGTTTTATTATGACTCATATATTATATAAAAGTTACGAACAAATTTAATTAAAAACCACATCGAATTAGATTTACGCAAATTGTGAGGAACATATTATTTTAGAAGAATAATGGTGTGATAATGGACGTATTATTATAGATAGACAAATGAAGCCGATGTTTTAAAATTCCTGGCGCTAAAAACTTGAGTCATCAGATCTTGATGCTTTGCAACAACAACAACAACAACAACATTAATAATAAATAACAACGATGGAATCATTTTGCAAACACTTACCGTGGTGACGGTGCTGGCGCTGCTGCTGCCCGGTGACCGTGTTGGCCACGTTCCGGCGCGGTGGCGGCGATTTTCGACTCGACCGGCCAACGCCGTTCTTGACGCTAATCTCCAGGTAACAGTGGCTGTTCTCCAGGTGGCTCTGCGCCGCCGTTCCTCAGCACAATCTTGCGGGCGGCCGGAAGATCTTGTAGTACACCGTGATCATGACGGTCAGTGGTATGTAGAACGACCCTAGTGTCGCGTATATCTGGTAACCGAAGTTCTGGCACACGGTGCAGTGCGGTACCCCGTCCACCGTCGAGTGCTCATTGCCCAGTATGAGCACCGGCGGCAGGCTAATACACGCCGCACCTAGCCATACTAGCGACACACATACCAGCATCCGTCGAGGAGTCCGCTTCACGCCGTACTCGAGCGGCTTGGTGATGGCGTAGTACCTGTCCACGCTGATCATGCACAGGTTCAATATGGACGCGGTACAAGACAGTACGTCGAATGACACCTGAAACAACACAAGAAGACGTTTTTGTTATCACCGTTGGTATAGTAATATAACAGGTTTGGCCAGCGAGAAGAGACTCGCGAGCCACTAAATATATTAATAAAAATGGAAGAGCCAAGATGTAAAAAAAGAGCTGCAAAGTACTATAATATACTAGTTTCAGAGCAATAATACGTATTTCCCTGTATATTTTAAGGATTAAACTTTACAGGACAACGTTAACTTTATTCACTATGTTTACTTAAAAAAATAAAAATAATGACTTCAAAGTAAATATTTACACACAACACCATGCCTTATTCTGCGTATCAAATCGTATGAAACAAAAATATTTCATACGATTTTAATAGGTGTCTATGTATTGAAAATAAGTTAATTGAGGTCAATAGCTTTTGAGTATCAAAACAAAACTTTAAATTAGACACACAGAAATATGTGAAAATGTAAAAACATGTCACTAGTTCTATTAGAAATGTATTAGTCTTTTCATATTTTTTTTTTTTCAAGAATTATCCATTATATAATTTTATGTTTTTTAAATTAATTAAATATGATTTTGTACAATTTAGAGGCAGGTGTTATTAAATAGTCATATTACTTGAATAAATTTTGTGTCTTGAAAACAATAGTATTATTTCCATGTATTTCTAGAAGGAGTCACAGTAATGAGATAACAATGTTAATCGAGATTTAATAAGTTTTAAAAATAAAATTGAATAAATAGATACGTTTTGGAATTATTTCTATACTTATATCTATAAATAATCGTGATTGATTTTTCATTAAATTCATGTTAGATTTCAATCGATTTTTTCATTTATTTGTATTTTATATTTTCTTAGAAGTAAAATCATAATAAATAGGTACCCTTAAACTGTAAATTTTGTTATTCCTATTTATTTCACTGTTCAGAATTAAAAATATTCTATTGCTAATTTATAATAAAAGAGGTGAGCAAATGGGTGTTACTCTGCTGTACAGTAGACTACAAGTGGGTCACTGTAATGGATTGTATTAAATTTGAATTCAATGAGATATCATTGTATAAGAAAAAGATTCTTATCGATGATAATATTATTAAGTATATATGATGATATTATTCTGAATAAAGTAATTTATATATACCTAACCTATTTAGTGAATCTTGTTTTAAATGTTCAATCCTTAGCTATAAAAGTTGAAAATTTTATAAATTTTAACTACAAAATAATTATTAAATTTTAAATATTATGAAATATTTTGTCAAAATTGAACTTTAAGTGCTTATAAAAAAATTACGCCTACATATATATTTTTAATATTTTCAACTGCATTTGTAACAATGTATCAGGAGCCTGTATTACATTTTACGATTTTTACCCAACAAAAACATTTTATTGACAATTAAAGAAAAAAAAAGTGGGTATGTGGATGTCGCTCCGTTGTACAGTAGGTGACAAGTAGATCACTGTATAATGGATAGTATTAAATTTGATCAATGATATATCACTGTATAAGAAAAACGATTCTGAGCGGTGACGGTATGTCAGTCTAGGTATAAAATATACAATTACTTATCTATGGTATTAAAAAAAAATTGACCATAATAGTTATCTATAATAAATTCCAAATTTATCATATCACAATATCATTAGGTACTTATAACTCGTTAACATCAACAACGAATCGTGGTACTATTATAGATATATAATAGTATACTTTTGAAGTTTCAAGTACCCACGAATAATATTATACAATCACAACAAAACAACTAAAATAGTTATTTCAGGTTTTTTAATATGTAATTTCATCCAAATTGAGCTTAAAATGACTATAAAAATAAACTTTGCTTATGTATTTTTTAGATTTTTTGGTAACAGAATTAACTACTTACGTGGAATCTTGTTTTGAATTTTCAATCCTTAGATATAAAAGTTGAACATTTTATAAATTTTAACTACGAAATAATTATTCAATTTAAATTTGATAATTTTTTCAAAATTCGATCTTTAAATTCTTATAAAAAAATGGTGCCTATGTATTTTTAATATTTTTTAACTGCTATTGTAACAATATATCAGGAGCCTTGTATTAACTTTTTACACTTTTTGACCCAACAGATAAAACTTTATTGATATTTATAGAAAAAAAAACTAAAAAATTGAAAACTTATGAGACTACTAAAGGTAAAAAAATGTATAAGGAATTTTGTATTACATTTCAAATCTTGGATTTAAAAAGAAAATTTTTCATGAATTTCTAACTAAATATAATTTGCAAATTTTCGTCTTTTTTACGTATTTTGTCAATATTTTAACTTTAGATGCTTATAAAAAAAATTGTGATTATGGATTTTTAATTTTTTTTGTCTGCCTTTGAAATAACATAATATGAACCTTCTATTACATTTTCAAGCTTTTTTACAATACATTTTTATTGATATTTATAGAAAAAAAAACTAAAAAAAATGGAAACTGCAAATGTCCGTAAACAGCTCAAAATAAATCAAAATATTTGAAAAATGTTATGGTGTGTTGAAAATGCTAATATAAACATTCAGTCAAAATTTTATGTGCCTACGGTCATTTGTTTTGGAGTTGTACCAAAAACCAAAATCGATTTTCTCGAAAACAGATTTTATGTAAAAATTCCCTTTTTCCTTAATTTTTCTTTGTTTTTCACGGCGCTTTTGAAAGTTACTGGGAAATTTTTTACTTTTGATCCCCCAAAGCACCAACTAGATTCACTTTCCTATTAGAAAAGGTACTGTTGAAGAAATCGAAGCACTTTTATTGTCCTAAAAGGTGATGACAGGCACAGAAAAAAAATACATTCATCGTTCACTCAGAATCTAAACTAAAAAAAATTAAAACTAACAATGTCCGTAAACAGCTCGAAAATAGTCAAATTATTATCAAATTGTATTGTAAATATAAAATGAAAATATAAACAATCAGTGAAGATTTCAATTATCTATGGTAATTTGTTTTAGAGTTACACCAAAACCAAAATCGAATATTTTGTCGAAAACTGATTTTGCGTAAAAATTCCAGGTTTCCCATAATTTTATGTTGCTTTTGAAAATTATTGGGAACTTTTACCTCCCGATTGCACCAGCTAGATTCACTTTCCTATCAAAAAAGATACTGAAGTTAAATCCAACCTTTATTCCGACTACTTATCGTGTACACAGACACAAAACCTAAAAAATTAATAATCAAATAAAAAAGACATATCATTGTAAAATCAATACATTCATCGTTCCGCTCAGAATTTAAAATGTCAGACTAATTTTCTTCGTCCATTATGTGCCAACTGCCTAGCTATTATTATTATTAGTAGTAGTAATGTGTGTATCGTTAAACTGTGTGCATAATAATATGAATTAATAAACGAGTGACTTATTGAAATGAGTATTGGAATGTATCTAATAAAACTGTGTTTACTGTATATATTGAAACTGTTAAGAATACATAAATATTAAACGTTAATAATATACTATTAAAATTACAAAATATTTATTTTAATACTGTTATATTCCAAAGTAAAATAACATCACAGTGATTAAGTAGGTATATTATAATATAACCATTGTATAAGTACTATTTTATAAGTAGCTACTGCCCACATAATTTTCAACCAGTTTATCCTTAGTATATACTACATATATTGGCCTTATTTCCGGTAAATTATTTTTATAGTTTGTTATTTTTTATTAATCAAAGGTCGGCTTTAAGATCTGTGAAAAAGACATTTAAATTATTACTAAGTAATAAACTGATTTCGTCAAGAATCAGTGCTCTATTCATAAGTGACAAAATATTATCTGGGTACACCACATTTAAATGCTTATAACTATGATATTGGTTACTGGTTTAGCATATTCCATTATTATCCATATAAATCCTCAAAAATAATTTTAAAAAAACTAAAAATGTACAAAGAAATATATGATTTTTTTAAAAATGCGAAATCTGACGACTCCATTTAGTGATGGCGGCTGTCCAACATACACGCATACAGGTATACACGATGTATGATGAAAATACTATTATTTACAACACACGTACCCAGAGGTCGCACATGAACGTGCCAAACGGCCATTTTCCAAGGACCAGGTAGAGCAGGGCCATGGGCATGACGAGCAGGGCCACGCACAGGTCGGAAACGGCCAGCGACACGAGCAGATAGTTACACGGGCGCCGGAGCTTGCGGACCAGACACACGGCGATGCAGACGAGCACGTTGCCGACGATCGTCACCACGATGACCAGGAACAACACGGAGCCGATGGTGAACGCTTCCAGCGCCGTGTACGTTGATGACGGTACGGCGGCGGTCGTCGCGTTCCTCGGCCACGACACCACTGTCTCGTTGTGCTCGTACACTGCGGCCGTGACGTTGACGCCGTCCATTTAAACGACATCCGGGTACGCCGACCCGAGCATAACCGGCCGGCCACTCAGGTGACGCTGCTGGTTGCCGTCATCGCCGCATTGCCATCATTGCAGTCACATCGGCACCATAATATATTCACACCTCGAAAACACGATGGCCCAACCTAAAAGATATAATCACGTTAGTAGATTTCCAAAAAAAAAATAATAGAAGTTAGTAAAGAAAATAATGTTAGAAATAGGCATTATAAATATATGTTTATTACGGTCCCGATATAGCAAAACGACTTTTTTAATTTAATGTAACGTCTAAGAAATTAAATATTATGTTGGGTATTTTTTTAATATTGCAAAAAATCACTACAACTCAGTCACTTAAGCCACCTGAATTGGTCAAATAAGATATTTTGTCAAAACAGATTTTGATACGCAAACTAAAGGAATACATAATGAGGGTTGACTTTGATAAACATGTTTAATTAAGATTAATTTAAGATCAACATTAGTCAGTCAGAAACTTAATGTTTATTATTTTTTTTTATGAATGCTTTGCTGTTAACACATTTTATGATTAATATCCAAAAATGTATAGGTGCTACTAATGAGTTTCCCCCTAATTTATTTCTTCATGTATATATTTGTTTCTGTTCATTATTTGTCCAATTTACCTATTTTTCAATTATAAGTATAAAGTATAGATTATAAATATACTTCCAAATAAAGAATAATAAGAAAAATATCGAAAAATAAATGTAAACCATTATAAATTTAATTCACTAGAAAAAGTGATGTTCCTTTAAACACGTATAAACTTCCATGTCAAAATGTTCAGCATTGGGTTTTTTCTGTTATACAACTACGCACTATCAATGACATCATGCTGACAGTTAGATATAAACCATCGAGTATAGTAGACTGTACGTAAAACATGTAAAGAAAAACAACTCAATGACACACTGTCGTCGTAAGTATTTGTCTTGTCATGGTTACAAGTCTCATGTAGTCACGCATATTCTACCAGCACCCTTTAAATTTACTTATAAAAAATACATAATGTATATTTAAATTTAAACTTGTTATGCTTAACATTTTTACTGAATATAATTAAGAGTAATTATACAGGGATTTTTCTTACGTTAAGATAGTTAACAATTTTAAAATGTTTAACTTATTTAGTGAGTATTATTATCAATTACATTATTGATATGTAAAAATAAATATATATTCTTATTTACGTACCCGGGCCCTAGAGTATAAAGTATAAAACAATTACAAATGTATTATTTTTTTTTACAACTGAAACTAGATGTACAGTAATTTAATTTAGTTTACTAGTCAAGGACAGAATCTGTAGAGCACTCTAAATCCATGCATAAGTATGCCAAATATCATTTAGACCTAGAAGATATACATTAATAATGAAACACAATTTTATTTGAAAAACTCTTCAAATTTGGATCATATTATGTATATCATATTATTATGAGTTGACGAGTTTAAAATCGTTGTATACAATTCAACAAAGAAAACTCGTTGAACCATTTATAATGTGTTTTTTATATTATACAATAAAACATATTATTAATAATTTACCATCTGAATAAATTAACAAAGAAATCATATATTTGGGTTAATTAAGTTTTAAAATAAAAGATTAAGATACTATATATACTCGGGCCACCGAGAGACCGCTACTGGGCGGCGGCCAAAACTCGTCCGATCTCGCGCATTCCCACCACTAAATTTGCCCGTACGCTGGCCACCACCGCCACATAACCGTCGCCACCGTCGGTGACCACCGACTTGGTGGTAGAGTGGGAGAAACTTGGTACGAGACCGTGGATCCCCGTCATTGTATGCGCCAACGAGTAAGCGCTCTCTCGGTGGCCCGAGTATAGTAATTTTACGTACCAAAAACTTCTATGCCCGTACATTCAAAAGAAAACTAAACAATTTCTTTGATATTAGAAATAATGTAATTTCGTAACATTTGACCTAACCAATTCGATGTTCTAGAATAATGTGAATTGTACCGAAACAAATATAAAACATAAACAGAAAACGATTTATACTGATGGCGTAAGCAAAGAAAAGTCATTATATACTACATTATTTTTATTTATTACTCAATACAGTAAGCATTAAAAAAAACTTAATATAAAATTGGTATACACGTTAAAAATATATTATGTATTATAAATGTATATTTATTTAGTTCATCCGAATTTAAACAATACTGTTATTTCTATTTAAGTTCTAAATGTATTTTGCAGTAAATGTATTATTGTCTTTGTTTCATTTTTTTTTTAATGATAAACCATCACATTTCTAAATAGTTTATTATATTTATTCTGTTTCAGTATAATCATCTATATTAGAATAAATAGTATTATATTTGTACTAATAAAATATTAAAAGTTAACATTTTTAGATCTCTTTCGTCCATGTGTTTTCTTATTTTACTTGCCGAATCGAAGTTGTTATCAAGTATAGACAATTAATATACATAATATACACTATACAGGATGTCCCGTAATTAGCCATATTCGCCGCTCGAACAAAACACGGTCCCACTGTGCAATATTCGGTCACATAAACATTTCAGAGACGTTTCAAATCAACTTGTAACATTGCGTTTATTGTTACTTTTACGTTGCGCCGATGTTGTGGTAACTGCCGTTGTCCAAATTTGATGACGTTTCATACGAGTTGTATTGACGTTTACATTACATATTTTGTAACATCGTATCATCATCCCTGAGATGTTATAAATAAAAACGGTCTAGAAATATCTATTTTATATTTAGCCGATGTTACATAGATGTTATTAATACGAGATTGATTGTAGTTAAACAAGAAAAAAGTGCAAAAATAATCAGTCCGTTAACGGTATCGAACCCTATGAACGAATGACCAGTGTTAAACCTACCTAACAGGGAAATGCCTTAACCTACCTAACTATGACTGCCTATTGGAACTAATGTGTATAATTGTTGTATTTAGGTAATAACATTTTCACAATATTAAGCTTAGGGATGATAGATTAAGGACTAAGAAGCGAGGGCAGGGGAGTATTATTATAAACGAAAAATTAGATTATAAAACAAAGTACTTCTGTTACAAACTAAAAAATGTTTTATTATGTGAAAATAACATACATTTAAGTACATTACTTACCTAAATGTTTATTTTAGATAGTACAATACTTACGGTCAACATATATTAAGAACTATTGTCTCTTACAAAATGTCAGCATAAATATTAAATACCTACCTACTATAAATACAAATGATATTACGTAGATATGGTACCTATCTATCTATGTGTCTCAAATAGGTACATTTCTCAGAAGAAAGAAAATTAGAGATCTATTTAATGTCAAAAAAGTACTAAACATCTATACCTATACAGTATACTATAATAACTGTATTTGTAGTCACCACCTTAAAAACATGAAATACATAACATAGCAAATTTAAGTACCTACCTACGTCTAGCATAATCCATTTAAACTAAGTAATAAATAGGTAATTCAAGCGCAGCTACTGCTAGAGGCCACCTATTTTTTGACAACATACCCTCCAACGGCCTAAACGTGTTTTGCTGTTTTACCTACAAACTAAAAAAAATATTAAAAATCACAGGATTAATGAAAATAAAATGTTGAAAGATCAACATTTTTTAGAAAAATAATCTCGTTAAAATGTTTAATCTTCAATTGTTTTAAAAATAAAAGTTTCAAAAATAAAAAATACATTTTAACCTATTCACGAAAAATTTAATTCAATTAAAAAATAAAATGTATGTAGTCCTTGTCGCTATGAGTCTAATTAACTTTTTTTTCAGATTTATGTTATATATTTTATTATCTCAGAAGATATCGTAATGGGTAAATCATCGCAGGACATCCTGTATTATTTATATCCACCGTAATATAGAAAAGGATATAACAATTTAATAATTATCATAATACCTTTATCCATAGCTATAATAATAGAAGAAAGTATAGATCATGTTAATGTATATAACGCAGTGAATCGTGGTCTTTAATGAGGAACAAAAAAAGGTCTCTCACTCCCGCAAAGGGTCATTACTCGTTTGTTATGTTATGTTAAAATAAAATAAATTAAAATATTGATAATATTCATTTGATAATGATTTTTATACGTCATACTCATCACACTATCATTAAATACATTAAATTCTTATCTATATATTACCCAATGTAGCCTAAAATAGTTTTTCAATCAATTCCTGTGTGATAAAGTTGCATAGCCTATTAACTCTTCTATTGTCTATGCATTTATGTCTTATTGATGATACTAGTGGGAAAATTAATTATACATTTTTAGAAAGTGGTAAGCATTCCTATGTTAATTCTGTTAAATCAGTTTATGATTTTTAGCTTTTGAACAGATCAATTAATATATTGATTTTACATTAATACCTATATTATTTTTAAATTTGTATCCTGTATTTTATCACATTTATGGCAGCAAAAGTTCTTACATTTTCAATTTTGGGAGTGATTTATAGTATGAATTGGTTCTAGTTGGTGATTACTCGCAAGTAACACTCGTAAATAGTATATATATATATATAATTATTTTAAATATGTACAATCTTCACCCTGGGGTATAATAAAAATATTTGTTAATTGGTTATAACTTATAAGACAGTGAAAAAAATTAGATGCTAGAAAAGCTACCTAGTTTATAACACCAACCTATTTATTTATTTTTATAAAACTTATTTAGTCAATTGTTTAGAAGAACTCTGCTCCGTTATTTTCTGTTATGGAGTTTTGGAGACTTTCCAGGAATTTCGTTGTTTAATAATTCGTGGCTTGAGGGATTGTGTATATGGAATGCAAAAATAAAAATAATAATTCTTTAACTTGTATATTTATTTTAAAATGGCATGTATCTACAAATGTATATTTCTCAATATAAAAGTCTATAATAATTATTTTTTTTTTTTATTAATATTAAGCATTGGAAACTATAAGGCCATTATCATTTTGTAGTGGGTTACGGTTGGTTGAGAAACAAGTGTATTTGGGGCGAGGCTAAAAATCCCGGGTGGTTATTCATGTGGGAACTAGTGACACCGACTGATGCTGGACCTCAGAACACGTTAGTGACTGCGACCGAACACCGAGCCACACCAGGGCCCTATTATTATTTAAATAGCTCCTAATCTACATTTATGTTACGTAAGTTGCTAATAAAATAGTCTGATTTAGATAAGTTATTACTTTCAATAATATTACAAGGGGATCAAAACGAGTTTTAAAACCAGTTAAAACCTCAGTTTTATAATTTTCCCACAATATAATCGTAACCAACACAAAAGCATTAAAACCCAGGTTAAAAAGTCGTCCAAAAAACGATTAAGACCAATACAGGTTTCTTAAAATATTATTAATTACTTATAATATTTATAAATCAAGTTAACGTAAGTATTTTCATGCAAAGATAATCTTAAATTCGGTACTAAGATGGTATTATAAAATATTAATAAACCAGAACTAATCAATCAAAAAACATTTAGTGATATCAAAATATTTTAAAAATATTTTCTCGAAACCGAAACATTCCTTACCCAATCTTAAAACCCAAACCGAAACCAGAACATTAAAAAACCCGAAACTGAAATCGTTAAAATTTGAAACGGGTCTCGATCCCTGTTATTTCTACATTAGTGTGTAATTTTATTGATAAAACCGAAATATGAGTAGTTAAATAAGAAAAAAAAATATAAAATTATTGATTTAATGTTGTGAACAATATATATTTTATTATATGCGATTTTGATACATTTTACTGATGTTTACACTTGGTATATTTTATCTTACTGTTCTTAATATCAAATGACCTATCATTTTAAATGTTTCTAGTAACGTAAAAACTTGTATTTAGAAATTAGTGTACTATACTGTGTACTGTAAAAGTATGAAATAGGTATAAAATTAATCATTTCAATTAAAAATTGAAAAATAAAAATTACACTTATACAACTTGTAAATTTATCGGTATATATTTATTTTAGGTACATTTTACCAGTATGTTTACCGAAAATTATTACCAGTAAATTCGGTATGCATCAGTATGTAAAATACATTTAAAACATGGTTTAATTAATTATGGACGAATCTTTGTAGTTTTTTTATAACCCTTCATAAAATTTTAATACTGTAAATAAATGTAGATATTATACTGTATAAATCTAAAAAAGATACTCTTTCCTCATATATTTTTTTATTCCCACTCTCAATACCAAAAATCTTTTTGGTCACTGTTTAATCATTGCATATTTATTTCTAGTGAAGTTTTTAAAAGTTTCAAGCAATTAATAAATAGATATATTTATAATAAAAGTTATAACAAAAATATTATTATTATAATACTACGTAGGTAGACAACAGTATACTCTTAAGTACCTATATTGCCTATTCAACGCGCCGTGTTACTTTTTTAATATAATATTATTTCATACAATAATTAATATAAATTATGTGTTGTTTCATTTGAATTGAAATTCTTTTGTAATAATGCATAACATAATATTTTAATGGTAGTAAATATTTTAAAAATAAATAGGTAAATAGACTTCATTTTAATTTTATATTTATTTCTTATACTAAATTAAATAAAATGTTTTCAGGAGAACATTATCTTAATAGTTTGCGTATAAAAATAAAATGACTTGATATTTCAAAGTCTTAGACATCTAAATTTCAAACTAATAAATAAGATGTTTGTTATAAATTTTTAAATGTAAGTATGCTTGTTGTAGTCAGTTGTAGATTTTATTATATATAGTACCTACATATAATAATATATGATTAAAATATATGGTTACATTATTGTATAACTCTCATGAGTTTGACTGAATGGTCAATAGCTGATGGACGACTGAACAAAAATTGCAATGATGACAAAAAACGTCGAAGAGATGATATTATCATGATAAGAGTGAATAGTAATTATAAGAAACAATGGTTATAGTGTGACTGAATGATATAGTACCTAAATATAAATGATGATGGAGGCACTCACTATGTATATGAAGTATTTAAAATACAAAAACAAAATAGAAACTGAAATAATAATGATGTATGTTTTTTATGTGTACAACAATATATTCGCTTTATCTTTTAATTGAATGAAAAAATATAATATTATGCAATAACTAGATATTTTCTCAAAAATATATTTAAATGTATGAATTACATTCTGTATGATCATTTTTTATTTAAAACAAAAATACCAATATCTTTTACTCAGTTTTATTGTTGCGATGATACTTCTTGAAATTTAAAACATATCTGCATCATTCTATCAAATCAATAACTCTTTTCATTAATTTTATTTATCATTACAATGTTGAATGGATATTTAAATAAAAAGTTATTTATTTATCAGAAAAATGGCAAATTGTATACTCAAATATCTACACATAGTAACCGATAACTTAAACAAATAAAGGGTTGTATTAAAATTAAAAAAAATGTAAAATTTGTATATAGAAGATTTGTCGTAATGAATATTATACATTTATTTAATGCTATTTATTG
>JAVSIQ010000392.1:0-12549 GCA_038502775.1 Hippodamia convergens
CGCAGGTGGTCAGACTGTAATAATTGATAATTAATAATTATTATTTTAGGTTAAGTAAAAATAATATAAAAATGTTTTGTCGCGAATAATGTACCTCGTGAAGACTGAGTAGTTGTAATTGTGTCTCATGATTTTATAATTTATAGTTTGTTTAATAATTATGTATGTAACTTAATAAATACCTTTTGTTCTCAAAACTAATAATTGTTTCGTAGTTTCTATAATACAAATATATAAGCTACAAATCTATTTCATAAAAAAACAAAATTAAGAATATTGATAATCCATGCACTATATACTTGTATATTAATATTATATTATTATATGTTTTATGCATCGTGTGAATAGATTATCGAATTTGAATCATTCTAAAGCAGATATTATAACAAATGCAAAAAACACAGCATGGAATCCAGAAATTGGATTTAATAAAAACGCAAAGCCATTTAATTTACCATGGAAAGTTACAGGTGATACAGTCGAAGATTCTGTTATAATAAGATTCAATTTACAAAACGAAAACACTAGAAAACACTGTCCTAAAACTGATAAAGGAATGACGGTAGGTACATATTTACAATTTAAGTAGGTACACCTACCTACATATTTCAAATTATTAATCTCTACACAAAAAATATAAAATTACATACAATTTCGAATGCTTATAATGATTTGACTTGCTATAATTTGTTATAGTTATTTTTACATAGTCCGATTGATGTACCTGCAAATATCCAACCTACAGCTTATATTGCTGTCAACAATATAGCTTATATTACAACAACATTTACTTGGGTAACAACATCTGAAAGTATTTTAGGTTGGAAACCGGATATTCGACACTGTTATTATCAGCACGAAAGGACTTTAAAGTTTTTCAGAATATATACAATTAATAACTGTGATATTGAGTGTAGAGCCAATAATTCATTAAAGATGTGTGGTTGTGTGGCTTACTACCACCCAAGTGAGCATATCTTCAGTACCTATACCATATAATAGATAATAGTTTACCTAATATAGTATAATATCCATTGTTTAAATTGTATTAAGGGCAGAAAGGCATCTTTATGATTCAAAGAATATAGGTACCTATTTATGTCAGTGGTTAAAACTACATTTTTCAAATAAAGGATATATAGGTACTTACTATTATTAATATTGTGACTACCTCCCCTTCCAATTTTAAATGCTTGTATAGGCAGTGGCGTTATTTCAATTTTCAATAGAGGGAGCAAAAGTTTTGACTAGCCCAAATGGGTAACTTAAAAAAACCAGTCGCTTTGCTCGCGATTAATTACAAATTTATCATTGTGACAGTAATTTCTTAATAAACAATAAGATACTTTATTATTTGACTTTGTATTCGACTTTCAAAATAAATATAAAAATGTTGTAAATTTAAATGATGTTTAAATTGTTTTGAGACAATATTTAGACAAATCGATATGTCATTCCCTCAAAAGTATTATTCTCTATCTTTTTTGTCATGGATCACTTTATTCTAAGATTACTTAAACACATAGAAAAAATGATTTTGCGTAAATGCATTTTGTCTATGTTGCGTGTGAGCCAGAGAGGGAAAACAAATAGCGCGCTGACAGCCTCTTAAGTTTTTAGATTTAATATAAAAGTTAATTTATTTATTTTATAGGTATCAAACTTAATGTTAAGAGCTTAATGTGTTTGAAAGTTGGTAATTTTACGATATTACAATAATATTTCTGCAAAATATACAAGTATTTTTAAATTGTTATAGTTTACAATGATTTACTCGTCAGACATCACTGGTGAAAAAAAAGAGATATCGTAAAAAATAAATATACATAATGTTCTTAACTTTAAATTTGATAATACTTGGTCAATTTATTCAAGTACTAAAGCTAACAATACAAGGTAGGGTCAGCAAGGTCACAACGTAGGAAAATGTATGTTGCGCGTGGTCAGAGATAAAAATATAATGCACCGATTCTATTTTTAATTAATAATAAGTACCTACTTTATAATAAAATGTATTTAATAGGTATATTAAAATATTACATATTAAACAATTTCATACAATGTCATACAATAAACACGATATAAAAATATTAACAGAATACTGAATAGGTACTAGTAATTTTGACCACGAGGAGCGGAGTTTGACGAAAGTGCCAGTTCAATCTTAAGTGCAAATCTGGGTGAATTTTCTCGCTGGG
Organism: Hippodamia convergens; assembly: GCA_038502775.1. Lineage (NCBI taxonomy): Eukaryota > Metazoa > Arthropoda > Insecta > Coleoptera > Coccinellidae > Hippodamia > Hippodamia convergens. Next base: position 2,199 of record JAVSIQ010000392.1, read on the forward strand.
AAACTGTCTAGGAAAAAATAACCACTATCCCCCCAACCACCGTTAATTAAAACAATTATTTGTTACTTACTAATTACAAGTTACAACCTACATTCATATAAATAACGTTATATATATAGGAGATATGGACACTCCAATATGTGGCTCTGAAAATTACAAATGTATGCGACAGTATTCAAATGATGGTAAACTACATAATATTTTACTATAATAATACAAAAACATAATAATTAATGCAACATTACATTTTTTTTAGTTTATTCAATATTTGACAAACATTTGTTTACTATAAATACTACAAATGATTGTAATTGCTTAGATGTCTGTACAGACATCAGATTCAAACATAACGTTGTATACACGCATAGGAATTTGACAAAGAAAGTTAAAAATCCCAAAAAACGGTTGAAATATTTAATTAATTTTGGGATTTTAAATATATTATTTTTTTAAATTGTTTTTATTTATTTATTTAGATATCCATACAAATCAATAATCGTCATGTACTACAAAAGAAATTTATGGACTATACAAAGAACTGCCTTGATACCAGTCAATGAGTTATTAGGTGAGTAGGTATAGACACCGCTGCAGCCATGACTAAATAAACAGGCATGTCAGCTCGATAACACTGCACATAAAATTGTGATAAAATGTTCCCCAGACTTGGAATAAACGCTAAAATATTGTACGCTATAATAATAATCTACATTATACATTTATATTATTCTTTCCATGTCTGGGGAACATGCGCGACGATAGCGAAAATGAAATTTTAGCTGACATGCCTGTTTATTTAGTCATGGCTGCAGCACGACTGCACTACATTATTATTTATGACCTCAACTATAAGATATAAGATAAGATATAAGATATAAGATATAAGATAAAAGATATAAGATATAAGATATATAAGATATAAGAAGTGTATCTATTATATTGTTGCGGAGTGGACTGTAAGTTTCCTTTACTGGTTACTTCGGATACTCAGGTTGATTAGACTAGTATTTTAATTAATAATTTATAAGAAATTGAGCAAATAGAGTATAAAATACTTTTATTTTTACTATAATAATGCGGAGCCGACATGTCACGTTCGCTCTTTTTCGACGACGACTAAATTATATACAATACAAAATTGATCGAGGGCAAACCCGTCGGCCTCACTAGCCGATAACAATATTATCATTCCGATTATTACTCGATAGTCGATAACATTTCAACCGATACGCGACATGCCGCCCGCCTTGAAATATTTTCAACCAACAATAATTATAATACATGACTAATAATAACATAATAATGTAACCTAATGAATAATAATAAGTATCACAAAAAATCTATTGTTGTTACATATTAATAAGAATACGAATAAAAATCATACAAATAATTCATATCAAAAAAAAAAAAATTTTTATTACAAGAATTAATTTATTTGGCCTTGATTTAACCATCATTGCCTTCGAATGGTAGTGGACACAGCTTACGCACTGCCCGGGTTAACTCACCATCAGCCGTTTTGACTACCGCGGTACGAATGATGTTGTCATTTCCACGTGTCACCTCTCTCACTCGTCCGATTTTCCACCGTAAGGGTGCAGATTATCTTCACTAATTAAAACTACACTGCCGACATCCACTTTGGGTCCCTTTTCACTAGCCCATTTTGACCTCTCTTGCAATTGATGCAAATACTCTCGACTCCAACGTTTCCACAAAATCTGTGAAAATTGTTGAACGCGACGCCAACGGTCTAACCGGTTTACCGGCGTATTTGTTTCATCCGCTCCGGTATGGACATTAGGGAGTCTCCGATTAGGAAATGAGCTGGAGTGATATATAATAAATCGGAAGGATCAGAGGACAAAGCCGTTAAAGGCCGAGAATTCAAACACGCTTCTACCCTAGTGAGTATAGTGCACAACTCTTCGTACGTCAAATATGATTCGCATAGTACACTTCGCAATAATGACTTCATTGACTTAACCGCGGCCTCCCATAATCCCCCAAAATGAGGTGACCTGGGGGAATAAATTTCCATTGTACTCCTATTTTAGCCAAACCAGATTTAATGATTTCTTGATGCTTTTGAACTTGAAAAAGTTGATATACTTCCTTTAAATACCTGTTTGCTCCTACGAAGTTTGTAGCATTGTCAGAATAAATCGTAGCACATTTACCTCTGCGATCAAAAATCGGCTCAACGCATTTAAAAATGACTTAGTGCTCAAATCTATAACGACCTCAATATGCACCGCCTTAGTTGCAAAACATACAAATATACAGGCATATCCTTTTGTCGCGGGTGCATTTCGCCTTAAACTTTGTTTTACCATTATAGGGCCCGCGAAATCGACACCGCAGATTTTAAATGCACGAGATTGGGCTTCTACACGATCTCTAGGTAAATTGCCCATGATCGGTTGCACCACGGTAGGTTTCATTCGAAAACATTTCACGCAGCGATGCACTGTATTTCGAGCTATGTTCCTTGCATTAAGTGGCCAATATTGTAGTCGAATCGACGCCAACATTGCTTGCGAGCCCCCATGTAATAACTGCTCATGCTCCCGTTGAAACAACAAATTAGTATATGCGGAATCCTTTGGTAATACTATGGGGTGCTTTTGAAAAATACCTAATGATAACGCATTTTTTAGCCGCCCGCCCACACGGATTAATCCCTCTTCGTCGAGAAACGGCCTCAATCTGAATAACTTGCTTTTCGACGATACCTGGCCATTTGCCGAATTTAATTCATTTAACTCCTTTTCAAAATGGTCCTTTTGTACTTTAATTAAAAGTCGCAAATTTGCATTATATAAATCAGTTGTTGTTAAGACTTCGCACTCTGATATTTTTGCTTTTTTTATTTATTATAAAAACGCACGCAATAGGCGGTAATTCGTATTATTTTATCCAACGACGAATACTTGTCAAATATAGAAAATTTATCCGTGGTAATACCGGAAAATTGTATAACGTTTTGTTTTTCAGGAATATTTTTACCATTTAATTGATGGTTCAAACCTCATTTTTTGCCGGCCAATCCTCTTTATTTAAACACAACCACTTCGGGCCATACCACCATAATTCCATAGCCGCAATTTGTGACGCATCACACCCGCGCGATATTAGGTCAGCTGGATTGTCGTGTGTACTAACGTGTGACCACTCACTAGTGCAGGATAAATCCTGAATCTCTCCAACCCTGTGGGCAACAAATGTTTTCCACCTGGTGGACGGTGACGCGATCCAAGCAAGAGCAATAGTAGAATCCGACCAAAAATATTTTCTCTCTATTTCTAGTCGTAATTTTGGAATTACACGATGCTGCATACGCGCCAATAGTAACGCAGCACATAGTTCTAGTCTCGGTAATGATATCGTTTTTAACGGTGCGACCTTAGATTTGGCGCATATAAGTCTCACTGTGTGCGTACCTACTTCATCCGTACTACGTAAATACAAACATGCGCCATAAGCTTTTGTCGATGCATCAGCAAATCCGTGAATTTGAATGTTTATAATTTTATGTTTACTAATAATCATACGCGGAATTACTAGTTTATTTAGTCGCGGTAAACATTTTTTGTATTGTAGCCATTCGTCGGATACGTTTTTCGGTAATTGTTCGTCCAGCTTACACGCAACTGCCATAAATTTTGCATAAATAATTTAGCTACTATTACCACTGGACCTACTAAACCGAGGGGTCGAATATTGTAGCTATTTCGGACAATATCTTTCGTTTGTTAATAATTTCCGTATTTTCAACGTATTCGCTTACTTTATACCGTAATACGTCGTCGCTCGGTTCCCAGAATAGGCCTAGTATTTTTGTTATCGCACAATCGAAAACACGCACGTCGTTACCCGCACCTTTGTCACCGACCGACATATTACTATTTATAATACTAGGGTCATTGGACGACCACTTCCGTAGCTCGAAACCCGCTTGCCCTAATATTGCCAGTACTTCATGTTTTAAAGTTATAGCTTCTTCTTTTGTTGACGCGCCACTCAAATAGTCATCCATATAAAAATCCCTTTTTATGGATTCACGTGCACGTAGGTAATCGTTTTCCTGTCTCAGCTAATTTTTCTAAACAAGCTGTTGCTATGAAAGCTGCAGGTACCGTACCGTAAGTTAATGTGGTAAGACGATAAACTTGTATTGGCATTTTTGGATCGGCTCGCCACAATATCCGCTGATAGTTACAATCTTCGTTAGCTACCTTAATTTGTCGGTACATTTTTGTAATGTCCGCTGATAATACGTAATTATAGGTACGGAAACGCGCCAGTATGTATAATAGTTCGTCCTGCAAAACTGGCCCTTTTAATAATAAATCGTTCAAGCTGTTGCCAGATTCTGTCTTACAGGATGCGTCAAACACCACCTCACCTTGGTCGTCGTGCTATTTTCATTTATTACCGCGTGATGTGGCAAATAGCAACCTTTTTCCTCTTCCTCGCCCTCTTCTTCAATTACTCGTTCCATATGGCCTAACGCTTCATATTCGTGCATAAATTGCGTGTATGCTTCGCGTAGAGGTATATTCTTTCGTAATCTATTCTCGGTCGCCGCCCATCGACGCCTTGCGATCTGATACGATTTTCCTAATGCGGACGCGTTATTTGTATTTTTAAACGGCAAACGATAATAAAACGTCCGTTCTTGTCCCGTCGGACTGTTTTGTCAAAATGACTCCTACACATTTTTTCTTCTAATGTTAAAGGTGGGTCCGTCTCCAATTTTTCTATACGCCAAAACTTTGATATCAAATTTTCAAAATGCGTGTCATTGTCCACACACGCGGTGTGTGTTACGCTACTTACGTCCTTGGTACCCTTACAGCTCTTTCTTAAGACCGTCCAGCTACCACCCAGCCGAAACGTGTTTCCTGAAATATCGGTCCGGCAATGTGCTGTTTAATTTGGCCGGCGCATATTATTTCGAAGAAATGTTTGTTCCCTAGTAACAAATCTATTTTTTGCGGACGTCTAAATAACGGGTCTGCGAGATTTATATCGTTGGGAGATACGCAATTTTCCACCTCATTATTAGGCATACAATGTGTGATCTTTGTACGACTAGGCAGGTCAATATTAAATTGAAACTATTATATCGCGATGTAATTGAAACATTTACAGCCCTCGTAACCGGTTGTGTTATCCCACCGATACCCATTACTGTGTGCTGCACTTGATACCTTTTTAATCTTATATTTTGAACCATATTTTCGGTAATTAAATTACACTGTGAGCCGGAATCTAACAATATACGGCATTCGACTTTTTCACCGCTAGCATTGTGTATATGCACCACCGCGAATCCCGGAAAAAAAGACCAAGGAAAAAAGACCAAGGAAAAAAAGACCAAGAAAAAAAGACCAAGGAAAAAAAGACCACAGAAAAAAAGACCAAGGAAAAAAGGACAATTTACAATTTTTGAAAACTACATTTTAAAACCGAGAATAATCATTTTAGTTATTTTGTTGTAGTACTGTATTGTACATATAGTACTGTAACACTGGTAAACTGTAAACAGTTAATGTTGTAAATATACGCTGTTACACAATTAATAACAAAACACATTAAAATAAAATACGCTGTTACACAAAATATAATAAATACGCTGTTACACAATAATAACAAAACACATTAAAATAAAATACGCTGTTACACAAAATATAATAAATATAATAAAATATAATAAAAATGTTTGAAAAAAATTAATTAATGAACACCATATTGTGTCCACAAGTCACAACATACAAAACAGCATTGTTCTATGATAACAGTAAAATGAAAATTGTATTATTTATTATTAATGATAACGTATTGTGTGCGCTACAGCCGTTAAGAAATTTTCTAAATTTCTTTTACCATTTTTGTAATCTTCGCATAATGTAATTAGTTTAATTTGCATTTTTTCATAAATCGTATGTTTTTTTTTCGGTTCATACCTACCTATATCGTCTTGAGCCATCTTTGTTTCATCGGACGCAACTTCCAGGCGTATTTTGGTAATCAACGTCCATACCGTGGGATGATTATGTCCAACTAGCTTGCTAAATCTGTGATTCCAGCCTTCAGTTCGGTTGTTTGTTCGGTCTTCATTCCTCAAAGTCGTTTCATGAACATTCCATATATTTGGAGGAAACATAGGTGGACAGTTTCGTAAAGTTATACTCAAATCGTTTTGTGCAATTCTCCTATATGTACCATTCACATAAGTTGAATCGAAGTATGTTACTAAATCTATGGCATCATCACACATCACACTTTTCAATAATCCATGCCCGCTTTAACGTCTGTAGTAGGTAAAAAAGCTAATGAATCTAATTTCCTACAATATTCACTAAATGCTTCGTCATTCCTATACAAATTTTCTAAACCTAACTCTTGAATCTTACGATGAACTGATTGAGTAAGATGGTAAAAACAACCTTTTATTGTTATATGATCTCCTAAAACATTTTTAATTGCTAGAATCATGGCCCTTTCAAATCCACATGTACAATTACTGGATCTATACACAAATTGTTTCTTCACACTTTTTTAGTATTGTGTTTAGCATTGATTCATAGGTTGACATGCTTTTTCTTTGCAATAAACAATAAACTGCTGTAGTAGAAACATTATTTACTTGCACTCGTATAACGTAAAGTTGTTGAAATTGTTTTGGTGCAAGGCAAAGTTCCCATCCATGTACCATAAACATACCATAGCATAAACGTATGAAAATGTCACTGTGATCTCTGCATAGGAATTTCCAGTAATAAAAATTTATTTTACTCTATATCATACCACAAATTATATTGTATTTAATATAATATTTACTTTATATTTTACCACTAGTTATATTTTATGATAAAGTGTGAAAAGGTCACTGTGATCTCAACATAGGGAATTTCAGTAATAAAAATGTATTTTACTCTATATCATACCACAAATTATATTGTATTTAATATAATATTTACTTTATATTTTACCACTAGTTATATTTTATGATAAAGTGTGAAAAGGTCACTGTGATCTCAACATAGGGAATTTCCAGTAATAAAAATTTATTTTACTCTATATTATTATACCACAAGTTATATTGTATTTAATATAATAATATAGAGATGAAGATTTGTATTTATGTGTGTATACTGTGTATAATATCCAAAAAATATATTATAATGTACATATTAATTATAAAATTACAACAAAATAACTAAAATGATTATTCTCGGTTTTAAAATGTAGTTTTCAAAAATTGTAAATTGTCCTTTTTTTCCTTGGTCTTTTTTTCTGTTGGTCTTTTTTTCCTTGGTCTTTTTTTCTTGGTCTTTTTTTCCTTGGTCTTTTTTTCCTTGTCTTTTTTTCCGATTACCCACCACCGCTGTTGATAATAATACCTGTTCGTCATTTTGTACCAGCGTATGCGCACTTATTGATGACGATGCCGCCGACGTGCTCTCTTCTGCATTTTCAGTTGAATTTTTGTTACCTTGTTCTGCATTCTTAATTTGCGCTAAATGCAACAATGTATTATGTGGTTTCGAACACTTGAAGCAATATTTCGCAAAGCACTTTTATTTTCGTGCTGACGTAAACAAATCTTACATAATTTTAATTCAGTTACTTTATTTATTCTCTCTTTTATCGGTAAGGCAATTAACGTTGGACATTTATAGATAGTGTGTGGCAACTGACACACGTAACATTTTAAACCCGCACTTATCATTAAAGACGAAAATTGATTATTATATTTATTCGATTTGCCTAGCCCTGTCGATCCGTTACTAATAGCACCTCGCGTACTACTATGTACGTTTTTCGCTGATTCGATGGCTTCTAATATTTTAAATCGATTTCCAGGAATTGCATTATCTCTGAAACTTCAGCATCCTGTCTTTAGGACTGCCCGCCTCCCACTCTTGTAACGTTTTTTGTCTAATTTGGTACTAATTAAGTGCATTAATAACGGCCCCAACTTTCCGGTTCTTGCTCTAACGCCTCTAGAGCTCGCATGTGACTGACAACGCATCGAAAAACATCTAAGTTTATTGCTGAGTCACTCTGCAGCGCATCCAAATCAAATATTGCCCGCACATGAGCTTTGTATTCGCACTTTTTTATTATTATACCTAGCACACAGAATGCTCCACGCTTTTTCATAATTCTTTGCAGTGGTCTCCAAACTTCTTATCGAGTTCAACGCCTCTCCTGATAGCGCTTCGCGCAAATGAAAAAACTTCGATACGGGCAATAGGTCCTGGTGTGTATGTACCAATGCCGTAAATGTGTCATAAAACGACGCCCACTCTAAATAATCCCCATTAAAAACAGGTACTTTTAATGCTGCTAATTTCACTTGAGGCGCCATACTGTTTCTCCCTATACTTCTTTCGCTCGCTATCGCCATACTTCCTCGTTCTGAGGTATTCTCTTTTACCATTCCTGGTGATACAATTGTATTTGCTTCTACTATAGCCTTAAAGTATAGATCTTCGAACTCCTTACGATACGCTGTGCTTTCGTTTAAATTCTCTGTCTGTTCCAGTGCCGTTTGAATTTGGTCAAATTCATGCCAAACTTCTTCGATTTTTTCCCTTCTTAATGATACTTGATTTGGATCCAACTCTTCACTTTGTAGGTAAGTCAAGAATCTCGTCACCGTGCCTTTTAATTGGCCGCGTCTTATCGTGAGATTCTCTCGTCAGCCGTCATATCAATTCTCGCGTTACTATTTCGGCCGAATATAATATATATTATATCTCGATTATTACGTTAACCTGTTGGCTGTTATCTGCGTTTATTCGACCTGTTTCACATACTACGTACACGTACACGCTTTTTTTTTTTTTATTCTACTCACTAGGGGAACCCAAGAAATTTTACACAGGAATTATTTTTAATCAGAGACTCTTACCTTTATGCCAGACGTTGAATGACAATTTTTTCTCGAGAGGCCCAGCTATTGCTTAGGAAATTTGATCGTCGCTGAGGTTATTGATTTGCCCTTTTTCGCCATACACCATACACCATATAAGCTGTAGTACCATAGAACAATAGGTAGTACTGTACTTGCCAGCTGCCTGCACGCCACTATGGATGTATTGTATATTGTTTTCTCGATTTTCGAATATACGAATCTCCGATTTATTTTTCCCGCAAAAGTCACGTAACAATTAAACTACGCATATGCGACGCACAATTTTATTTAATCCGCAGTTACTTAGTAACTTTAACTTTCGCACTATACTCGATTAACGCCTCAATACGAATTACGCTTGACTAATCAACACTGAATATCCGGGTCGATGGACCAAATGTTGTGGAGTGGACTGTAAGTTTCCTTTACTGGTTATTTCGGATACTCAGGTTGATTAGACTATTATTTTAATTAATAATTTATAAGAAATTGAGCAAATAGAGTATAAAATACTTTTATTTTTACTATAATAATGCGGAGCCGACATGTCACGTTCGCTCTTTTCGACGACGACTAAATTATATACAATACAAAATTGATCGAGGGCAAACCCGTCGGCCTCACTAGCCGATAACAATATTATCATTCCGATTATTACTCGATAGTCGATAACATTTCAACCGATACGCGACAATATAATAGAAACATTAATCATTATTCATCTATTGTCCTCCTTTTCCTTAGATAATATCATTGATTATACATTTATACATAGTATAATAATACTAGTATTATACTATGTATAATCAATGATAATATTAATTTTTCTATGACAGTTCATTAACATTTTAAGTAAGTATGGTACTTCAGCTAATCAGCTACCTACTTCTAATAAAATGTCCAAATTAATATTTATATAATATACAAAACATTTTTTTGTTAAAAACTGCACAGTAATTGAAATTTATTTTTTAGATTCAATAAAACTTATATATATAATATGTTTTTTTAGTAATATTGGTGGATCCTTAGGATTATTTCTTGGCGCAAGCATAATTAGTGTGTTTGAACTTATATACTTTTTTGTAGTACGATTATACTTGATCGGTGGAACAAAAACAAAGTAAAAAAAAATTTTAAAAAACTCGTAAACTTTCTCTAGTGTAGGTAGGTATAGTACATTTCGAGTGTAGGTACTTACCATCGTTGAAGAGTATTAATCAATGACCAATCATTATACGTATTTGAAAAATCAATTTAAGAGAAGAGATGACATCAGTATCTATTTCTAAGGATAGTTCATCTTATATTGCATGTTGTTAGTGTTTTATTAATTCAGTAAATGGTAGTCTCAGAGGCATACATTTGGTTAAAAATAAAATGAGCAAATATAGAATAAAGAATATTTTTTTTTTTGGG
>JAVSIQ010000398.1:0-56338 GCA_038502775.1 Hippodamia convergens
TTATAGAAATATGTACCATATTCTGATGGCCTTTGGTAGAACGACGTCTGTTAAGTCAGCTAGTTCAATATTAAAAAATTGTAAAAAATCCTATGCATCCTTAACTCGATACGACTCTTGTTCATAATATCTCTCTCTCGAGATATTATCACTTCAGATGAATTTTTTTCGTATGAATTAACTCAGAAACTTTTCAGTGAATAAAGAAAGAGCTAGACTCAGTTGGTCTTCTATGGTTATGGATCGTGGACTTAATTTGGTTTGTTCATCAACTTTGTCCAAAATCTGATCTTCGCTTTTTGTTATTGGACCTTCATGAATGTGCTACCCGGAATTCCTTCAACCAGCGAAATTCGTTTTTTCAAGAAATATTCTCCTTCCTAACCGACAATTTGCTCCTGTATCTATTTGACGGCACCATAAATTGAAATTTTATAAAGAAGTTGTTGGAGAATATTTTTTAACAACGATTTTTGGTATGATGACCTAATTTTACGATTTGCTTACATCGTTTTGTGTAAATTGGATTGGAAAATGTTGGAAAATATGGGACGTTTCCTTGGTTAGTCTCTCCTTCAAAAATGATTTTTCATAAATCAAATAGGACTCGCATCGGGAAACGTAAATATTTTGGTGTTCTTTCACTGTTACAGCAGCCGATCATCAACAAGATGTCGAAATATCTCCTTTCTGAATCATTTTTCTCATAAAATGTTCATACATGTTGAGTCATACCATCAAAAGCAGTCTGCTCCATTTCATATAGGTATTCTACATTTTAAATTTTTTTTCATGAAAAATTTCGAAAAATCTTACATTTTCAACGGACATTCAATAGTGATTTCCTGACCAATCTTGAGAAACATAAATATTCAGACTTCACTGATATTCAAGAAAAATAATAGAGATTATAAAAAACTGAGACGAAAAGGGCGAATGCTGTTCTTCAGTTGGGAAGTATAAATGGTATGTCAACGTACATCATAAATGGGAAAATGATAGAAGAACTCGAAATAATTTCTTATCATTATAATTGCAGGAAATCAAATTCAGAAAGAATAAGGGGTAATGAGGAAAACGAAAATGAATAGCAAAGTCACAAATAGAAACGATGCGATGAAAAGTTGTCAGGAAGTATCAGTCAGCGATGTGTCATATTAGTTTTTTGAAATGTTCAGCGGGATATGAAGTAACTTCTGCATTTTGTCGATCTGTTCTATGTACTAGAGATTCTAGCAAATTTGTTTCATTATCTTCCAACTTTCCTTAAGTTATTATTCAGAAGGGATACAATGGGCAGCAAAGCATTTTTCCGGAAATGTTGGTATGAACCGCTGAAATAGTTGTCTTTATTTCTTCAGAGTTGTACTAAGCGAATTTTTTTCGAAAATATCTTTAGTTTCTCAGTAAATCAAGAATTGAAAAAAGTAAAAATAAGCACTTTCATTTTTTCTTATCAAATATTAGTGGCAAAAATTCTTCAGATTTGCCTTAAAATTGGGAAATTTTTATTATAGAGATGAGCTAATATCTATCATTTTCGTTCATTTAAGGCACGTAATTACACTTAATTGTTATATCTTGAATACAAAACTAATTATAATACTTTGGTGTCATGTAACGGGGCTACATCACCATATTTTACCTGGGATCCCACTCGGTAGAAAGGTCCTTCAAGCGCAACTATAATTTCCTAATAACAAGGGGGAAATAGCAAGCCCAATGGCAAAGTCACGAATGTGCTCTTTAGATGTTCCTAGAAAAACGTGTTTTGAAAAATGAAGACAGTGCTATAAACATAGATTTCTTTTTGTGGTACCAGACTAAAAGTGGAGAGGGGGATAAGCAAACTCTTTCACGATTTTGGCATTGATATCATGACTATAATCGCGATATAGTGCACATAGGCGAAAAGCACATTCGTGACTTTGGCATTGTATAGGTATAGACGATATATGATACAGTGGAAAGAAAAATGAATAAGTACAAATGGGAGTTATTATGATGATTTCGGGACATATTAGATCGTCAATGAATCGTCGACCAGCACTAGAGCCCAATCAGGAGGTATTGAACAATGAACGGACCCAGTGCTTTTTTGGTTTAGACCCCTACTGATGGTTTCGGTAATCCTGAGTTAAGTGGGAACTTCGGCTCAGATGTGTAGCTCAGGACTGCATTCGGACAGGAAAAGTGGTTCAGTACAAGCGTCTTAGACCAAGGGAAAATAAAATTACTACGGTGAACTAACTGAGAATTCGCTAAATAGTTGTGAAACTAAGAAAACTCGCTAATAATTCGTAAATCGAAATAAAGTAACTCGCTAATAATTTGAAAGTAGATCCTGATCGTAAACATTTACCTTTTCTAACGTCTGGAGGAGGGTTGGAAAACATTTGTGAAAAATCGTCAAAACTTCTCGAAAATTCCTGGCAGTAAAAATCTCTCCGGTTCCGGGTTATCGCCTAATGGCGAAGATTTGGAACATAAAACAGCGTTTTTCATACCAGGCTCTACTGTGAAAATCGACAACACAACACAGCCTGGTACTTTTCCATCTTAACTGTTTATTCCTGATTAATTGAAAGAAAAACTGAAAATTGAAAATGCGAAGGGAGAATTTAATTTAGAACTTTCAAAATGCAAAAAAAACTAGTTATTTGAATATGAACAAGGAAATAATTATTTGAATATGAAACATGAAAGAGACGTCCTATTTTGTTCCACAGAAAAGTTATGCTTCGTTAGAGTCATCTTTAAATATGAAAAAAAAGGTGTCGTTAATAGGTACATCTGAAATATACTATTTTTCAAAAATCGATGTCAGTATCAATTAATGGGACTTAAATCTTTCCGAACAAGATTTTGTGTGATTTTTCAAGAACCTCAAAATTTTTCGTATCATAATATCAACTCATTTTTTTTCCGTTAAATTATCGATGTATACTACAATAAATCAAACTGGTATTAGATTGTGCAAAATAAATCGATGTATAGAACTGAAAAAATACACTTAGAATACGCTTTGAAAAAACAGTCATCATAATTTCCGATCTGTTAAATTAAATTGCTCGAAGCTTATTAAAAAATACATCTCATAGCAAATAGCAATTGACATTCGATTTCTATTAAAATGAATATTCATTCATCACTTTTTCCACGAACGTTGATAATAGAATAGTTATTTATGATACAAGTGCAGAAGGCATTGATATTCTTACACGAGTTTTGGAATGAGCCTTCTGTACCTTCTGTGTTAATGAAACATTGTCGTAAATATCGTTTAGTTATTTTCACTTTGAAAGGTATGGATTGGCAGAACTGTTTTTTATCTCATGAAATTTGACAGATGTTAAATAAATCCTTGACAGGAGGACAACATGTCATCAATAAATATAACTGAAAACAGTGTTAGAATAAGATATTCTAACATTTTCTTGTTCTACGGGATGTGGCGGAATGGACGGATTTGAAACATAATTAAAAAAACAGTCATATGTCGTGATTTAATGTTTTCAGTCAGGTTCCCATTAAATAATAGTAAAAAGTGGTTGTGACAGAAAATGGCCGAACGTGAATGATAACTACCAAGACGAAATAAGACTCGAGCATTTAGTCCAAATTGACTTCATATCAAAGTTTCTTACTGTTTCAATATATTTTCATATATTAATTCACTTCTGATGTTATTCTTAACTAAATAGTTTAAGGTCTCACGACCGGATATACTGACATTGAAAATGTCTTCCGCGCCTGGAAGACTTTTTTCAATGTTAGTGATTTGTAACTATTGTTTTTTTCTCCTTGTGAAAAAAAGTTTATTTCATTTATATTGTTGAAGCGTGTTGAATAGAATAATAATCGTATAATTGGTACCCATTTTCAAATTTTAACTTTCTTCGATAATTGCTTCTTTCACATGTCGATGATTGTTGTTCTATTTTCTATATGATTCGTCCCAAATGCTTCAAAGATCTCACAATTGTTTCGATAATAGGGAGGTTTGCTTCAGATGAAGCAAGTTATTGAAATGTGAAAGATAACCCTCATATTTGTAGGCTATCAGAGCAAAACCTAAGCTGTATTTTGAATAGTTCATTAAACGCCATATCAGAGATACCCAATTAACCCAAGCTTTTTTTCAGGGTGATTCTGGGGGACCTCTGGTTCTTCCACGGGAGACGGCAGATACCAGTTAGCTGGCACGGTATCGCACGGAGTGAAGTGCGCATCACCCTACCTACCTGGTGTATACATGCGGACACAATGGTTCAAACCTTGGATCGAGTCCATTACTGGAATTAATTGATCCCACAAACCTCCTGATCCTCTCGAATTCCCCCAACGACCAATTAGATTATGAGAATGCATTGGGGACTGAGGACAGTGCAAGAATGAGAAACGAAGTTAACGAGGGACCTGAACTTCCATCTTTCTTGTTCTTTATTTCGGACTCATCTGAGGTTATTCAAGAATATACTTAAAACAAGTACGTGTTTAAAAGAATTCACGAAAATGCATATTGGAGTCAAACTCGACACTATCGTCATGTAATCCATCTGTATTATGAATGATTTCATCCTCTTGAATAATTTCAATTCGTAGATAAATTATCTGGTGGGATTCTTTTCAGTCCAGACATCAGCTGTATGACGCTCTATTTGTGCTATTTCGAATATTTTCAAAAGATTCGTAATGATCTAGTAATCGTCAGAATTTGTCTTCTGAATTTTCAGACTCTGAAAATGAATTTTTTTCTCATCTTCTGCTTCTCTAACCTCAAGATTTCGCTTTGCCAGCTTAATTTTCAGTTCTGACACGAAATATTGAATGATAAATTATTTTAAGTTCCCCACTTTTTTTATTCATCACGCAAATAACCCAAATAACAAAATAGGCCAGAATAATTTCCCATATGCATTTGAATCTAGACAAAAAAATTATATGATTGTTTGTTTGGAAAATCATATAGATTGTAAATATTAATTCATTTCGGAATATTTAAACTGTCAAGACTGAAAAACTTCGGTCGATGGCCTTTGACTGCGGTCAATGAAAAACTATTATTATTATTGAACTGTTATAATCAATTGAATGTTCATTGAAAAAAAACTTGTGATTTTTATAGTTTAACCTCAACTATTTATTCTTTTCAAGACATATTGTATAATTGTAATTATGTATTTATTTTATTTATTTGATTCAATATATTTATTAGTTTTCATGTTGTTATTATTTTTATTATCATTGATGATTCACGAAGACGGTTGCTTAGGAATTTAAAAGAAAGATCAAAATTAACACTCCAAATTCCACCACCAAAATTTATAGTTAAGATTTGATGTGAGAGATGACTTGGAAAATTCTCGACTTTCGTTTTTCAATCATGCTGAGGTTTTTCATTGAAAATCCTACATTATTGTTATGTATCATTCGCATATTTTTTCCAGAAAAGTTTTCCAGGAAGATTCAAATTTTTTAACTTTTATCAGAAGACATACTTATGCCCTCATTGTTTAAAAATCTAATTGAGAGTGTAAACCTGTTTTATTGATTATACCATTATAGTGATACTCAAATATATTGGTAGGAAGACTAGGCCTTCTTCGAATGGTTTTCCAATATTTCTGCACGACTTTTGAAAATAGCGAAATTTAGGAGTTCCATTACGAATGAGAAATGAAGGCAGTGTTGTGTTCATTGGTAATGAAGGATATGGGGTGGAATCATCCCTCATAACTCTATAAATTCTTCTCTTGGTGCTGAGGGAAATTATAATCAGTGATAATCGAACAATGGTGCGGCCAGATTCCTATTTAACTATACCTACGTTTGTCGCGGGTAAACTGAAAAATGTATCAATTAGGTATAATCCTGTTAACTCCTGTTCTCCGACAAAATTTCGGAGAAATATACGTTTCCATCAGCTCTGTCAATTTTTTGCGGTCGTTTAGAATATTGATTTTAACATTTTAACATTTTTTTGCATGAATATGGCTATAGAACGACGTTTCAGTGGCTCATAAACTACCGAATGTATATTACATTCCAAATATAAACAGCTCCATATACAGCAGTGAGAGTGAAAGTTCACTCACTATGAAAATGCATCAAACGAATGCTCATTCGTCTCTTCAAAGGTCAAAGTCTTCAAAGGATCGAGAGTGGCAGAAAAACAACGCACAATTTATTTATGAGTGGGAACGATCCATACTCCACTCAAGTCTGCGATTGTGCTGACGCTTCTAATTAAGAGCTATCAGGGTGCGAATCGGTTTTTTCACTTGAATTTTAAAACTCTTTCGGTGAAGAGAACGGAGAAGAGGGACCAGGCATTCGAAGTGAATGTTGAATAATCCTTTTTCCATGTTTGCTTTGATTTCTCCCCTTCTTTTTCGTTTGGCAATGATTGGACTCAGCTTTTTTCGGGAGTTTGTGGGTTTTCATTTATCAGCTCCCACAGGTGATGCATTCATTATCTCCTTCTGTATAATTCCTTCTGAGGTCATTTTTGTGAGTACAAGGGAAAACATTGAAGTATAATTTTAGAAATTGCAGAATTGCGCGTTAGGCATGCCTCAGACCGTTCATTTCTTAAAGAGGAGGTGAGATGAATATTCGAGTGTTGGGAAATTGAATTCCAATGCCGTACCGTTTTATCGTATGAATTGGGACTGAACAAATGAAGAAATGATATGGATTAATAAAATATTCGATTAATGAATGTAATTTCCAGAATCTATTGGATGAAGCACGAAGCACTGCCTCATAGGACGAGTCGCCACTGGGCACATATAGAACAGGAAAACATATCAAATATTCGTTATAAATGCTTTGATAATCAATAACCACAAATAGATGGGCATCAATACAAAGAACATTACGGTAAAAAATAATTAATTTCCTGCGTTATTTTTCAATATTATGTTCCTTCTATCAAACTAGGTGCTTGACACCGCGTTCCTGGTAACATAGCAGTGATGGACTCTTTGTTATTTCGATATCCTCTCCTAATAACGTACACAATTTTTCAAGCCAACAGGCTGCAAATATCCTAGTTGCAACCTTTACCGTCAAGTATTTCCCATCTGGTGCCTCCCTTACAAACTTTTCAACTTGTTCATGTGTCAGAATTCTTGATTTTTTGATACGATATCCTTCTCTATTCCGCATTGAATATGCCATTATCTTGGAATATTTACCAGCAAGAATACTTTTTCATAACAAAAAGGCAATAAAGACCATTCACGGCATGAAAACTCTGACAGTTATAGGTATATGTTGAGGAGTGAAAGAATACTTACCGTCACAGCTTATTCTTGTCCGCGTGAAATACGTTCATAACAATCAAATATGATTGAGACAAATGCTCTGACACATTTATTTCCTATCGGGAAAACTTACCAAAATTTAAAATTTCCGCCACTAGCTACGCATTTTGTCCATCTTTCCGTAAGATTTTCAATTTCGGTATGGAAGAATTCCTTGGGCAACTCGGACAGCCATATGCTAACAAACTCCTCTACACTGTTGTCGGTGTTGAATCTTTGATCACCAAGTGTTTCTTTCAGTAGTTCAAACATGTGGTAGTTGCATGGTAATAAATCTGGACTGTAGGGTAGGGAGGGAGTTCCAGTACCTCCCATCTCAATTCCGATATTGTATCGTAAGTGTGACAAGCGGTATGAGGGCATGCGTTAGACTAGGCGCGCACTTGCGATTTTTTGTCGCCCGACTGAATAATCTCAATCGCCTAGAAAGATATATCGGACATCGGCAGCAACCTAATTGCGATTGAATTGTCGTAAGTTTGACTCATTCTGATTTGGGACAATCGCGTCGAAAATGCAAGTGTTTAGTCGCAGCAATTATTTAGTCGCACGTGCGTGCATTTCCATTTAACTGTATGTGTTTCATTTTTGCGACTAAGCGATCGCCCGTCAGAAAATCGCATGTGCGCTGGTACCCTTAACTTGGAGAAGAATCGCACTTCTTGATGGAACAGTCCTCCATTTCGAGAAGGTTGGAGTAGTATACAGCTTTGATGGTACGTTGGGTAGGCAAAACGTTCCTCCAAAATGACTCGTTCTACGCGGCGTTGTCTGGCTAGATTAGTGTTGGGTATTATACTTTTCAAAATTAAGTTTGTTAGAGGCGCCTCACTTTTGTACTGAATCGGTACAGACAGGAAGTCGGGACAAAATATGCACTACTACGTTCTGTGTCGCCCTGAATTGGTCGATGCGAGAAGGCATTGTAGGTATCTCTCACACTCACTCCGAGTAATCTGATACAGAAGGAAGATAGCGTCAATAGAGTTGAAGCAATAGAAAAGGCACAAATTTAGTTATTTGGAATAATTGAAATTAATAGATGTACCAGTGCCGATCGCACATTTGTACTTCTTGTAGAATCCAAAATTGTGCTTCATCCTCCTCTCCACATTAACCTTGGGCTGATGAAACCTTTCTGAAGGCTACGAATAAAGATGGAGATGCATTCAAATATTTAAAGAAGTCGAGAAAACATTTTTTTTATCATTTTTGTATTTGGAAACGTTCATTCTACCATAATAGGCTATTCAGCTTTAAGTTACCTACCTGAAAATTTTTTCTTCGACCAGTGAAATGAACAACTGCTGAATAATGTGGAAACTGCTTGTTACTTAGTAATCCACAGAAATTCAACAGATATTCTTTTTATATTCATAATGCTTGAATGAATTCATCACACAATCTTTTCTGAATGAATTCTCTACAATATATTGAAACATCTGACATCTGATTTTAAACGAGTGATAGGATGTAAACAAAAAATAGACTATAGACTTCTATATTCTTCAGAATACTATTGTAGGTCATCATGAATGTCAGCTTAAATTCAGCTCAATACGTAAAAGATCACAACATATGATGTAACTATATCGTATTTATAAAAGAAAGCTGAGAGTAATTCGACCTGCTGTAGTTCGTTTCACGAAATACCTAGACCAGCAAAGAATTATCATCCCGGAGATATACCAAGGCAACTTTGAAGAGACACCTCCATGGACTTTTCCCGAAGTGAAAACCAGACTCGACCTTATAGACGAAGATAAATTATCATCGAATCATATCTTAATCAGACAACGTTTTTATTCAATTAAAGAAGAATACTGTTCGGCAATATTCATTTATACCGATAATAGCAATGTATGGAGAGGATCATTCCTGGAAATTGAACGCGATGTCATCCGTCTATTTTGCCGAACAATACGCTGTTTGGCAAGCTTTGATGTATTGTTATGTTCTAGAATCTCCTCAGGAAATAATAATTGTAACAGATCCACTTAGTCTGATACAAGGATTAGAGAAGATATTACACATATTCCTGTTATAAAAAATATCAGATCATTAATATTTCACTTGAATAAAAGAGACTCCAACATAGTGTTTATATGGGTACCTAGTCATATAGGAATTGAAGGTAATGAGGAAGCCGATAAAGAAGCCCGTCGAGCTGCTAACACTGAAACGGAAGATGTAAATTTCGTAAAGGTATCTGATTTATACAACTACATCTCTCATAAAAGTACAGATGATTGGCAGCAATTATGGAATAGTAAAATCACCCACCTCAAGGAAATTCACCCAAATGTTAGGTCTACATACCCAGTTGTCAAGCTCCCAAGGAATAATATGACCAAACTGCATCGTCTCCATATAGGTCATACTCAGGTCGCACATGGATATATACTAAAACGAGAAAGTCGACCACTGTAATGAACCAATAACAGTTACTCACCTCATTTGTGAATGTCCAGCATATACCAACATAAGAGAGAACTACAACATCAGATCGACTTTAAAAGAAAATGTATATAGAAAATCTGAAATAGAGAACACACTTGAATTTTGTAGAGGCATAAATGTATAGGAAATGATATGATATAATTCTGAGATACTTACTTTTTTTTTTCGTAAGGTGTCCTTTTATTCCACTATTTTATTCTGTTCCACCAATTTATTTGTTCATTTATTTATTTATTTGATCGTTTTGTATATATTGTATATATTCTATTTGTACACAAACACTATTATTTATTTTTATTATATTTATATTTATTTATTCCACCTTTTATTTATTTATTTGAACCCTGTTAATAGGCTCGTAAATACTTTTTATATACTCACTTCTTTTTGTGTTTTATTGTGAAGTTCTTATATGTTCATAGTTTACATACTCTTTGCAATTTTCACTCAGCTTCCATCATGAACTTCATTCGAATCAAAATTCGAATCGTCTTTTGAGGTTAGTTGTTGCTGCCACATTGCAGCATAAACACCCCTTGTTCAACTAAATTTTCGTGTCTGAAATAAAAAGTAAATTCAAATATGTCTTTGCAGATTATATTAAGTTCATACCTTCCCCTTTCAACGATTAAGCCATCTTTTATCACTAAAATCTCATCGGCATGAACAATTGTTGATAGTCTATGGGCAACAATGATCGTTGTTCTATTAGAACACATTTTATTCAAGGAATCCTGTAACCATTCATTTTAAAATTACTACCTAACGCAGATATATCATCGATATTTGTTGAAATATTCATGACAGAAAGATATTAACTCATCGTAGGTCAAATCGAAATGTAATTAATAAATATTCATAAGACGAAAATTCAACTAACCTGTATATTACGCTCCGTTTGTGTATCTAATGCACTTGTAGCTTCATCTAGAAGAACAATTTTTGGGGCTTTTAACAAAGTACGTGCTATAGCAACTCTTTGTTTTTCTCCTCCACTCAGTCTCAAACCTCTTTCGCCTACCTTCAAAATAAAAGAGTAAATCACTACACCCGAACAATATTTAGAAAATCAATTTTTCATACCTGAGTCTCATAACCATCTTTGAACGTTAAGATTTTCTGGTGTATATCTGCACCTCGAGCAGCTTCCAGAACATCGGATTCCTCTGCGTTTAGTCGACCATAAAGAATATTATATCTGCAAAAATATCGAGAATATTATTTTTTTTTAAAGATAGAATTATAAAAATGTTTAAGTTTTTCGTAGTTTTTCCGTTTCAAGGTTGGGGGTGCGGCAATTAGTTCTCCTACATTTGAAAGAATTAAATTACGAAATGAGATATTTGAAGGGAAGTTTTTATTCTGGAAGCTGATGTATTGCAGTTCGTTCCACCTATGATTTGAAAAAAATATCATATACATGACAGTATTGGCGAGTTTGTAGTCATTTGCAGAAAATTTCCTTCATTCTGGTTAGCATACTAGCATCAATTCCGATGATTTCTTCCTGAATTCTCCCCTTTAATTCTTCAAATGTGTGAGGTTATCACGACCAAATATAATGATATTGAGAGAGTCTTCCGGGCTTATTGGCCGTGGTTTATTATTAATTCTTTTATTCAACGTGCGGTTGACTTCTTCAGAATATTCTTGGTCTAAAATTGTAACTCGATCGCTGAGCGGTCAGTAGCGATCGACTTACAATCATTGGTTTTTTATGAGGACCGGAATTCTTTCCATACGCCTATCAACTCGATTCTCCTCTTTCTTCATCATTTGGTTGTTGCAATGTCTCTTCTCTTCCTTCTTCGGTAATTTTCGTCTTCTTTCTTTGATTTCTCGTTTTTTCCTTCTGTAGTTTTCTCGTTCATCTTTCTGCTTGCTTTTCATTATCCTTCTATTTCTTTATTTCATCAGGTAGCTTCTCAGGTCAGTTTTTCTCACAGAAATCTTCAAAATGTCCCTCAGTTTTTAATTCTTGCGTTCCCGTGTTGCTTTTTTCAATTTCTCCTTCTGTTTGTTTCACATTTCTTCCATCGTTTTGATTTAAAGTTCTTTCCTGATTTTTCCGTTGGTAATACACCAACAATATTTTGAAGTTCATTTTTCTTGTAGCTTGCGTTATCTTTATACCATATGATACCCCCATAAGTGATGCTAGAGAATATTATACTTTATTATACATTTGATATATTTGAGCCACTTACTCAGCTGCTTTGTTCATTAACAACAAATATGGAAGTCGGAAGTCGGTATTGATGAAATCCATGATCTCAAAAGTTTTGATCAATATATCAAATATAATATCCTTAAAACTCACTCATGAGGTAGCAAACTAAGAATTTTTTTTGCAGTCCTTCGAACGAGAATTTTTCAAAAAGTGGGCTTTGAGGCACTTGAAGTTAGACAACCCTAATTTAGGATCAACTTCTTTGTCGAGATTAATCTCAATATTACCCATATTATTAAATTTGAATTGCTGCTTTAATCGGACAGCAAAGGGATTGAATTTCTCTTCGTTCGTTACAGCTTCCCGATCTCCGTAAAAAAGTTTGGAATTTTTTTTTACCGTTTCTTGTAGGATACTATTTTCCAAAACGAGAAGAGTTTTGTCCTGAGTTTGCTTCGCTTAATGTCCCATTGTTGTGTGGATATTTCTTTTAGCCTTGCTTTTACCTCTTTCGTGATACGCTTCAAGATTGGTTCGTCATCTGCGTTAAGAGTTTTTCGGTATTGTCTCTCTGCTATTTTTTCCAATATTCCATTATTATTTCCACATCGCCTGGGATTGATGGTTTCTTCAGTATTTTATTGAATCTTGTCGCTTTTTTTTGCGCTTCAACTATTCTACTTTCAAGGTAATCTGATTCTTCATTATTAGTAATAAACACTCCTTTAAACCACCCGCAGGACCTCCCAATTCACGAGACCTTAAATAATCCTCCACCAAACCGCCTCAAATCCCTGAACCCCTTATGGGATGAGATGGATCACAACTCTCAGATCGAAGGCACCAATACACAAACATGACATAGTTGACCCCTCACTTTCTCTAAAAGGATTTGATCCGAAGAGAAACATCTGGAGTAGACTCAATAGAGTTAGGACAGGCCATGCAAAATGTAATGCTATGATGTTCAATTGGGACTCTGCCAATCTCCATCCTGCGACTGCGGAGCTGATCAACAAACTGTAGAGCATATTGTCCGGGAGTGCCTTTTAAGGAAGTACCTGGGTCCATTCAGAGACATCATTAATGCGACACCTTCTGCACTGTACTGGCTACGTTCTCTGGATGTGGAGCTTTAATTTGAAGTTTTAATCACATCTTTCGTCACAAAATTGAGTGTCTTTCCTTTTTATTTTTAGGTTAGATATACTTTGTTTTAAATTCATGGTCACTATCATTTATACTTGTTCAATGCTGTTGCTTTGCCAAACGATAAATAAACGAATGAATAAATCAGTCCTATTTGTATGGATTGGCTTCAGCTTATTTCTTTTCAGGACGTCACTTTTTTTTCTGTTTCTCATTCAAAAACTAATAGTATCACAGGACATTGATCTGAGGAAAAGTAGATTTTTGTTCTTATTTCAATATTCCAG
The DNA here is from genome assembly GCA_038502775.1 of Hippodamia convergens. Classification (NCBI taxonomy): domain Eukaryota; kingdom Metazoa; phylum Arthropoda; class Insecta; order Coleoptera; family Coccinellidae; genus Hippodamia; species Hippodamia convergens. The sequence continues at coordinate 13,398 of JAVSIQ010000398.1, forward strand.
GTTTTGTTTTTCATTATCACCATATCCAATACATCCATCGTTGCTGTTGGTTGATTTATATGTATAGGTCCGTGTTTTTTCTGAATGAGTCTTTTTTTAGTTGTCTGTCTCGGATCGGTTTTCTTTCGAGTGTGTTTTTCTTAATTGACTTGATTTTCTTCCTAAACTTTTATCCTAGCGAGTTCTCTGTTTTTGTTCATGTCAGTTTTCTCTTTCTCTCCGGCTCTCTTTTGCCATAGATTTTCTTTGGGAATTGTACCTTGTACGTGAAGAGGTGGTCCATACCTCTCTACACCTCTACACTTGGCGCTTTTCTGAGCTGTTCGTACTAGTTTTTTATATAAAGCTGTTATATGCTCTCCACCACAATTCATGCATATGAATGAGGTATGTCCGGACAAATAGAATCGGTGACATTGAATTAATAATCTCTGATTTTAATCTGAGACTCTCAACCACCACTGATATTCCACAAACAGAATCAAATCCTGTGAAGATTCCTTCATATTGGTATGGTGGTTACTATGGTGTTAAGTTTTGTGATCGATAAAAGTTTTTTCAAGCCTTGAGATGAAAAAAAACAATTAGTTCGGAAACCACGGCAAAATCATAATTTTCTCTATACCATTCTGAAAACTCTATCAGTACGTGTCGATTAAGACCATCGAAATGTACCCTTTTGTCGTCTTTTTCCATCTGAAAAATTTGGTGTATGGGCGACGAATATTATTGAATCGAGGTCCAAAATAATTTTGTTCAATAATTAATATTCGTCGCTCTCTAAATTTTTTACATCAAATTGTTCAGATATCCCCAAACAAAGAAATCATTGGGAGACAAATCTGGAGATCTGGGGGGCCATTTGATCGTCCCAATTATCGAGATGACACGGTCAGGCCTCGGATATTCAGTGACTTTTCTAGTGTTATGACTGGAAAAGCCATCCTGTTGAAACCAGACATCATCGAAATTAATTGGTAGCTGTCGAACTTTCGGAATAATTTGAATTTCTAACAGATCCAAATAATTTGAAGTATTTAGATTACCCTCGATGGAAAATGGCCGTATGATGTAATTCCCCAGTATTCCTGTCCAAACATTAAGTTTTTCAGGATATTGACGGCATTTTTGTAAAACACCCACATTGCTCGAATTTTTCGGTTGCTCTTCAAAGGCAACAATAAAAGAATTTATTGTCTCCGCAATAGGTTGAATACCGAAGTACCATTTTATGATTTGAATTTTTTCTTTAACCGTAAACAATTTGATTTACGCGAATCTAACTCATTTGCAAACAGTTTAGCTATCGCATCTCTCGTTCGGATGCGAGATGCAACTAATGACTAATGTGTGGATTGCAAATTGCAACTCGCGGGAGCAGCGGAGAGCCTCCACTCCTACCGATATTTGCCGTTGCAACAGTAAAGTCCGTCCCCTATTTGTTATCGAATCGCAATGAGGTTTCGATTATTTCACTGTTCTACTAGAATCGGAGCTCATTCGAATTTAACATTGATATTCCTATGTTTTCATGAATTTATTCCAGATCTGTATACAGGCGAACGCCAATCGTGACTCACACATGGAACAAACCTGGGAAATTGTTATCTTCTATTCTGGAAATCATAAATGATCGTTAAGTTTACTTTCCTGTATTTCACTTTATTATTTCTTCTTAATTGTACTATTTTACCCAATATATGTTTCAAAATCAAAACTATGTCCTTCTCTCTGTGCATGCTAGGTGAGGGCATTTTTGTATTCAGCTTTGAGTTGTCTGTCATCATTTTTATGTTTTCGAACTCTGTCTTTCAAGTATTGTTCTGTTTGAAGTACGTAGGTATACTTTGTTACAATCCTGGCAGGGAATCTTGTTTACGAGACTAGATTGGGTATTAGGAGGTGTTTAATTTTTAAATATTTTTTGTTTGTTATTTCTGAGGCCGTTTGACCTCTTTTTTACACTTTCTGCTATGGTTAAGTGTTGAATTTCTATACGAGTACTATTTGAAGAAGATTATAGAATAAGGTTTGTTGATTGCTGTTTGCGACTGGCTTTTATTTGAATTTTTCTCATTAATAACAGCGAAGTTTATTTTCCTGAAATACGAATTTTCCAGAAAAATGCCAGAAGTTATTTTCAATGTGGAAGGGATTATATTCTAAAATCATGGGTGTACGATCATTCTCAAAATTAAAAAGACTTTGAGGTTTTGCGATTCTAATCTACAAATATGCTTGAAAATTTACTTTTGGCGTTCAGGTAAAAACGTACTCTTTGAAAATGATAACTGCGGTGCTTTGAGTTGGTATGTTCCTCTGCGAATTCTGAGATAAAAGAAAAAAAAAATATTCTTTCATCATTATACAACTGAAATGTTGATCCTAAAACGGTTATTCACTCACTTTATTGTGTTGTTGAAGAGGACTGTGTCTTGTGGAACAACACCAATAGACTTTCTTAACGATTTTTGGGTGACCTCAGCTATGTCTTCATCATCAATCAAAATACATCCTGACTGAATATTATAGAACCGGAACAGGAGTCTGACAATTGTACTTTTTCCACTACCTGATGGTCCGACCTGCCAAAAAAACCAACATCAATGAAACTATTCTGTGCGAAAATTCGATCAATAATTTTGAATATGATCCGACTCGTCTCCGACGTTTCATCTTCGTTTCGCTTCATTTCACTCGCCACTTTGCTCCTTTTCGAATTTTGAACTCGTGGAAGAATATCAGTGCCTTCTGTACTTGTATTATAAATACTATTTCAAGGTAAAATAACCTATTTTTGTTCATAAATATGAATAACAAGCAGTGTGCTTGTAGAAGACAGAGTTAATTTGAAGTATGAAAACAATAACTATATTGACTCTAATGCATTTCCCCTCAGTTAACTTAGGGGGGAAGAAGGCAGGAAGAAAAAATAGAAGCTAAGTAATTGGGAAGAAACTATAAAGATATGAGTACCAAATTTTCAATTCCTAATAAATTCCAACTTCACTTTCAACTTTCTTCTTTCGTGTGAATTAATGAAATTTCTTGATAAATTTCGATTGAAAATTGGCATTAGTGTTCGAAATATGTCCTTAGTTTACTCGTTCAAAAGATGAATAATGTTTTATGTATTTTACCAAATATTTTCAATCGGAAGAAAGGCTCCTACGAAAAACTTAAGCACTAATTTATCAGTAGCCGTTTCTTTTGCAAAAATTGATGCTTAACAATGAAAAAAAATAACATTTCGAATTTTCAAAATATATGTAACGTTACAGATAAGTTCAAATTCATGAAAATCTTCAGAATGGTGAAAATTGTCTGCTTTATCAATTGTCATTTTTTTCAATACAAAAGGACCATATATTAATACTGAAAATTTCGATGGCGCCATTGATACCATTTATCTAAAATTTCCTGATATTAGTTATTTCCTTAGCAAAATAATCCAAATACTTTCCAATCCTGCCGAACGATAGGACAGGTTATTATTTTCATCCCACAAAATACAAGCTGACTCCCAAATTTGTTTTTCCCAATTATGATCGCCGGTTCTGGAACACATAGAAGTATGATCTGCAATTTTTAATCGACCAATATCTCTATTTTTCATGTTTCTGTTATGTTCACGCTTTTTATCTTCATAGATCTTGAAATTTTTCTGTATAAGTCTGATGTCTTCATTGTTAGGCATTGCTATTTTCTGAAAATTGGCCCTTGACAAATTAGTGCACAATTTGCACGCAGCGGCCTTTCTTCTTTTGTAAAGAAAACTCTAATTGATTTTTCTTTCAGAAACTAGGTGAGAAAATCTCAAGAAATTTTTGGAGAAAATGCATGATATAATCAATATCTTTCCAATCAGCATAGCTCCTGAACGTCTCAATGGATTTTCATGAGAATTTCAAGGGACGAGTATAGGACAATAACAAACGTAATGCTCGTAATCTAGGCATTTGCAGGATATCATAAGGTTCCCCTCTACCAAAACAATGATTTGGATGAACTCTATTCAAATGAGATATAATTTTATGCAAGAAATGTGCGGAGCCCCAAAGAGTTGGACATATATTTCCCTACAACTATTGCTCCCATTGTATTCAAGACTATTAGCAAATGACAAATTGTAGAAAGGTCACATCATTCAGCTGGCATGGAAGAGTTCATACTCGTATAGGTTCCAGTTATTCGCAAACTGAAAATTTCTCACCAAATATTGTCTGAGAATCGATGTTTCCTATTCGTTTTAGGAGTTCCTTTTGTCCAGATATATGCACTTCGTCAATGCATGTTATTTTTTATGATACTTCATCAGTAAAAGGCGTTCTGAAAAGACCTGTTCGATTCCGCATTTTTTTCAAGTCTACCAGGTAATGTAAGAAAAAACCTTGAATTCTTGTATTCGGGAGAAATAAGATGCAGCCAGCACATTCCTGAGGACAAGTTAGTAACAAAATCAATATGAATCAACACAGTATTAGGAGATTCAATGTTCCTCGTTAATTGAAAGTTTTTGATATTCAATAATACATAAATATGGATACAAACTATGCCATAATCACCAACAGACTTGTTAGAAATTGTATATACTATAAATTCTTGAAAATGATATTTACAGAGTGTTTTACGAGATGGGGAATAAAATATAAAGTTTTCCCAGTCCGGAACATCGTTATCCAAAAGTCATTAAGAAGAATATGTTAGTCATTGTCGTTTACTCATTGTTTTCATGAAAATCCATTTTTCGGGCTTTCAGTAGTTCTGCCGATTGAGAATTCTCGATAAAATAACTAAAACATCTTGTAATTTTTGAACGAATATTAAGATATATTTCAAAGATATATTGACTCCTGAACATGTCCTGCATCTGCACAGAAAGCCTGTATAAGTAAACAATCATTCGTGAAACACTTTGTATATGTTCCTCTATCAAATACCCTTTGCGAGGTATAAATAGTGAAACAAACAAAATCAATCAAACTAGTTATGATACTGCTCATGACACAGGACATTGAAAGCATTAAATAAACAATGAAAGTGGCGACAATTTGTTTCTTTAGAAACATGTAATGGAATAGTCAATATCAGATTTCTTCAAAATATCATCATTCACATAAATGTGAATGCCTGCTTTCTGATGTTTTTCAAGATTATTCGGACTAGATAGTTACCCGAGCAATTATGTATTGCATCAGCTTAAGGACAACACTATGATTAATATTATTTGCCTGTCGAAGGAGTCTCATTTAGTCTGCTAGACGTTACGAAGTTTGAAAGTTCGAAGTGTTGTTTTTTTGTTCATTGTTAGGCAATAATTTTTTATACGAATTGGCAGGGTTCTTCTATTATTGAAAAAAAAATTCAATTGATTTTTGTTTCAGAGACTGGGAGAGGAAGCCCTTAAACACTTTCAGAAAAAACAATGATTTTTCACCATTCTTCTCGCATACGTTTCTTTCCTCGCATTGTTGAATAGTTTTCATTCAATTACTCGACTGTCGTTTGAAAAAGAATAATGGCAGTGTGAATTTCACCCCAAATCTGAAAGTTTGAATTTTGTCAGTACTTTATCTTTTCGTGTCCATAATCATCTCATTTCCAATCAGTAAATCTATGATTTCCGAGGAAAGTAGGAATAGCTTAACATTGAAACGCACCAGAGCCAATGTTCCACCAGCTGGTACTTTAAATGATATATTCTTGAGTATCGGCTGAGTATTATATGAAAACGAAACATTTCTGAATTCCACTGCTCCTTCTTTCATGGACAAACATCTGGCATCCACAGCATCCACCACTTCAGGTTTTTCTTTCAACAGTTCGAATAAATTTTCCATATCCACGAAATTGCCCTGCAACGATCTGAAAAAACAGAAAAGTAGTAACAATTTATTGCAGACTTCACTTATATGACAATACTGAAATAGAAAGACTATATTTTTTATACTCAAAGAAAATGCAAATTGCGAAAATTCATACGTGAAATGCTTAATTTGCGGAATAGCGTGAAAAGAATGTGGAAGACTCAGCTGTTATAGTATACACCAACAAAAAAAATATAAGTGGTTCAGTATTATCAGAAAATCGAGGTCTACTTTACTATAAAGGACTCTATATAGAACTATAAAAAAGACTATGAAGAATCCATAATCCTATATTCTTTACTTGGCTACAAAACGAATCAAAGCTGATTAATACTAATGAAACACCTATATTTTTGTTTCGTTGAACAAAACGAGCTATTTGGCTCTTTCAGCCTTAAAATGAAAATATCGGTATTAAATTTCCAATTGCATAATTACAATGTTTCTTTCCTTGGAGTTTTTATGAAACGAATGTAATTTTTCTTCATTTAAAGCAAATTGGGTCCATATATTCAACAAAAAATAGCCCTATTTTACTTTATCATTGCCTCACGAGTGAACGACTAGACCAAGTTAGATTTTTTCTTTCTTTGTGTTTTTTATTGTCACGAGAAAGTTTTCATGAAAGAAGAAGATGAGAAAGTTGCGCAGGAACAAGAAAATTCAAGAAAACTCAGAGAAGGTCCGGCGCATACACCACGAAATCAAGACATGCAACACCTCAATCTACATAAATTGAAATGAAGTAATATCCATTTTATTGGGTTTGTGCAAACTAGGGAAAGGAAAAACGAATTGGTTTATTTTTTTCTTTATAATCTGGGAGTTCGAGGGAAGTTCTTAGAAAAAAGGAACCTGCTCGAAAGAAGAAAAAATTTCATACGCATTCACACTGTTGAAAACTAGATAATTCTGAAATTATATTACTCGGAGTGTTGAAAAATGCCTTTTGTCATTTGAAATTGAATTTCAATGAAATGGGGAAAAACCTTGTATTCCGCCAAAAGAAATGAAAAAACAAAGCTATAAATACATTGAATATTGCATTCATGTGAAGAATGAAAAGAAACCCAGTAAAAGATTATGCGAGTCTTATTTTACGGTATGAAAATTCTTCTGCTAAACAGTATTTTTGAGAACATAATGCTGTTGATTGATTTGATATTAGCCCCATAACTGCTTGAAACTTTCAAACTAGAAAAATCATGTCAGTAATGTGGTAGGGACATTTTCAGCTTCTCAAACAAGTAGTGAACTAGGCCAATATAATGATGAATGAAAAAAAAGGCTTATACTAACGTGAATAAAAAATACCTTATGAGGTAGATTCTGAAATGAACTTTCTGGAACATGTCTGGAATAAAAGTTGGAAAAGTCTCGATACCAAGTGTTCAGTTTTACGTGCTCAGTACCTAACTTGATCCATGAGTACTCTGGCAATAAGTTTGAGATATGACCACGTACATGACCTTTCAAATACAGGGCTTGTAAATATATTTGAACAATAGATTCCTGAGATAAAAAAATCTTTTTTGGTATACCACTTTTTTCGATTCAGCCTAGAGAAAAAGATATATCCATTTAAATTCACTTCAACCTAGGATTTTGTTAGTTCCTGCTACTTTTCGTCATGAGTTTTTTGTTTGTTTCAGGTCCTTATTGAACACTTTCTCAAGTTCATGTTCATTATTAAATTCCCAGTATTCTCCTTCAGAAATATATCAATATATTTACTAGGCAACTTCTCCACTCACTAATGGGCCCCATCCACTATCAGTTTAACTGAAGTTAATCGTAAGGCCACGATCTGGATCGCCCACACATTGATCAGTTAATATTAAGATCTCGGACTGCAGTTGGCGCGGACTGAAGGTCTGTGGGCACTCTACAGGCGAGGATCGGAAGAGAGATCGCCGACCGGCGCAGATCTGTCGGACGTGATCTCAGGTGCCCTCCGCCACACACTGTCAGTTGGCCTGCAGGCTCGTGATCGTCTTCTCTCCGACTCTGTTGTTCTCGTCAGTTTTTCGACAGGCGATTTTCATTCCTGCAGCGATAGTGCGAGATTGAACTGACGGGTAGAGATAGACAGTAAACCAGGTTTTATTTATGGATTTATTGAATTTTACCGAGCCTATCCCTGTTTATGGAGAATTAAAGATGACGCATATGCAAATAAACGGCTACGTGATGGAGCGTACAACGTGCTATTAGAATTTCTTATGGGCCCCATCCACTATCAGTTTAACTGAAGTTAATCGTAAGGCCCACGATCTGGATCGCCCACACATTGATCAGTTAATCTTAAGATCTCGGACTGCAGTTGGCGCGGACTGAAGGTCTGTGGGCACTCTACAGGCGAGGATCGGAAGAGAGATCGCCGACCGGCGCAGATCTGTCGGACGGTGATCTCAGGTGCCCTCCGCCACACACTGTCAGTTGGCCTGCAGGCTCGTGATCGTCTTATCTCCGATTCTGTTGTTCTCGTCAGTTTTTCAACAGGCCATTTTCATTCCTGCAGCGATAGTGCGAGATTGGACTGACGGGTAGAGATGGACAGTAAACCAGGTTTTATTTCCGGATTTATTGAATTTTACCGAGCCTTTCCCTATTTATGGAGTATTAAAGATGACGCGTATGCAAATAAACGGCTACGTGATGAAGCGTACAACGTGCTATTAGAATTTCATAAGAAGACTGTGCCATTAGCTACAGTCGATGCGGTGAAAACAATTTTTTTTATGTGATTTCCGAAAAGAACCAGAAAAAGTAAGGAACAGTAAATCGGGATCATCGGGAGATGACACAGTCAACCTTTGTTCAGCACTGATTGCTTGGCTTAAATGGGTGTCCACTCTACCGATTATACCAAATCTACGAGTTTTCGGAAATCTTCTTCACTCATTTTCAAATTATTAATCAAATAATCGCGATGAGAACAATGTCATATTGTGTCTATCTTGGAGACACTCTTCCATCTAAAACCACCTCCAAAAATTGAAAGGAGGTAAATAGCACAGCGTTTCGGACGAAGCATGATGGACAGAACTATGTGAGATAACTGAAGTTCGCCTGCAATCCCGTTTTGCCATCGGCATTCCGCCCGCAGGCCCTGGACGCATAGTGTGTACCACCATCAGGCCAGAATCTGCAGTTTTGTACGTCCGCCTGCAGGCGGTTAACTGATAGTGTATGTTGCTGTGCGATATTGGCCTTACGTTCTCCTATTGAGGCGACGACCTGCAGGCAATCGCATAGTGGGTGGGCCGCAATAAGGTGACTGTGCGATTAGCTACAGTCGATACGGTGAAAAAAAATTTTTTTTATGTGATTTCCGAAAAGAACAAGAAAAAGTAAGAAGCAGTAAGTCGGGATCATCGGGAGATGACGCAGTCAACCGTTGTTCAGCACTGATTGCTTGGCGTAAATGGGTGTCCACTCTGCCGATTCCGGGTGATACCAAATCTACGAGTTTTCGGAAATCTTCTTTACTCATTTTCAAATTATTAATCAAATTATCACGATGAGATTTTCTCAGTTCGCGGAGCAATGTCATATTGTGTCTCTATCTTGGAGGCACTCTTCCACCGCAAACCTTCTTCGAGAGGGATCTCCAAAAATTGAAAGAAGGTAAATAGCACAGCGTTTCCGACGAAGCATTATGGACAGAACTGTGTGAGATAACTGAAGTTCGCATGCAGTCCCGTTTTGCCATCGGCAGTCCACCTGCAGTCACTGGACGCATGGTGTGTATCACCATCAAGCAAGAATCTGCAGTTTTGTACGTCCGCCTGCAGTCGGTTAACTGATAGTGTATGTTGCTGTTCGATATTGGTCATACGTTCTCCTATTGAGGCGACGGCCTGCAGACAATCGCATAGTGGGTGGGCCGCATTAACAACGATCGGATATCTTTGATCGCAAAAGAAGATTTATCTGCTTTTGATGTAAAACGCGAATGATGGTGCTGGTCGATTATTATTATTATTCTGAATAAGGGTCGTTGTGGTGCTGGTCGATAGATCTTGTGAATCTTTTTTCATTTTTTTCAACTGAACCGATTCAAAAAAATGGTGAACACAAAAACTTGTTCTTCGACCTCAGGAATCTCTCGGTAAAATATATGTAGATATAAGTCGAAGACTCAATCGGTACCTAATCTGCCCTCATCAAAACCTGACAGAAGAAATAGTTTGTAGAGCTGCTATTTTTCAATAGCGTTTGGCAGAGCGAGGTCTGTCAATTCAATTAGTCAGAAATAAAATTGAAGAAATAGATTCAAGACCTCTTAGATAAAGATCACTGAGACTTGCTAATGGAAGACCAAAACTTGTTGTAGCTAAAAATTATGTCCGGATTTCTTACCTGCTGAATCAGGTCTTTCCCACAACCCATATACCATACTAGCTTGAACTTCTTTTCCTTCTGCCAATCAGTTAACTGTTAAACCAGCTACTGCTTTGACTGATTAGCTGAAGGTAATAAAGTTAACGCTAGAATCTGGTATGATAAGCCTACTCAGCTCGTAACTTTTGTAAAAAAAAGATATTTCATGTCTACCAGAGATTTATTTTACAAAGTATTGCGACACAAGAAATATGGGATCATATTCAGAAATGTATTAAGAAATCTAAGAGTGTTAATCTTGATCCATCAGGGATATATTCCTGCAGGATTTAAAATAGGTTCCAACGAAAAGTTAAGGCGAAGATATAATTTGTGAATTATGAGTTTATTGTGATAAATGTTTCATAATACTCATGTCTTATTCAACTTACCTGTAATATATCCCAAAAAAGTTTAAGGGCCAATAAAGTTGGACGATATAATTTGAAAAAAGGACGTAGTCTCCGACCGTCAATTCTTTGGTTTCCACAATCTTGTAAACGCAAAGTAGACTGCCAACTAGAAGTCCGCTGTTTATGATGACATTTTGGGCAGTACTAAGTATATTCTGGGTTACAGTTGATTTGAATTCTGCTTCCTGCAAAATTGATTGAATCATATAATCATTGTATTCTTTCGCCATGTGAATATTATGTGATTTATTGTAACTTAATTTCACCTTCAGGAATCATGATATGACAGAATGATATTTTGTATGGTTGAAACGATCATTGCAAAAAATCTTAGAGAACAAGATTATCAGTCTTAAGAAACAGGTTTATTAACTAGTATTCAATCAGCGACGTTTCGACAAAAATCTTTTCTTCTTCAGGCTGAAATTTCTATCGATTGAACAATCACTATACCTCAGCATTTTGAACTATTAAGAAATTGAATTTAAGAAGGAGCAGAACAACGAAACAATGAATAATGTAAAATACGACATCGCAAAGGTAAACACCACGGCAAAAAATATATCTGAAAGAAAAATCCACCGATGAATATTAATTTTAAAAATGATAAGAAACCTTCAAATTCAAATATACTCGTAGTTGAAATTTACATTTTCGAGGACGAAATTATCGGAAGTAATTGCACGAGTGCATCAAAATTACCGATAATTTTGCATGACAGCGTGTTGTCTAAAAACTGCATGAGTTCATTTTCATTTTTGGAGAAAGAGCCCGACACCGAAGGTGGGTCTTGAAGAATTAAAGGGCCCATCAGATTTCAGGCCCAAAAGTGCCTTATACGAGATATGAGGCCCAACATTGTAAAATAAGACTCTTGTTTTTCTTTTCCATCAAGAATTCATACCAAAGCTGTACTAGAGCACTGTGCTTTGTGCTCATTAATGCACTCCAAGCTCTTTCGAGCTCCCGAGCACTGTGGACCCGAGCGCTGTTCTCCCAAGTACAAAAGCTTAAAAGCCATGCTTAGTGTTTAGTAAATGGAGCACTTCTCTAGCAGGCTTGATGATTAGTCATCCCCAAGGGCTATCGAGCACTTCTGCTGATTATTAAGCACTAAGCCCTGTTTCAGTCTCATCGTAACACGAATTTATTCGATTGACGCCGACGCCTCGAAACCCTCAGATTTAGTTTTGACGTTCAGTCGAATGATAAAATTCTCGTTTTTGTGCATAACGTTAGTGTTGTATAGATCTCGTAAGTTTACTGAACATGCTTTGGAATTTGGGGATATTCAGGTCATAAATTTAATTAGATAACAGGGTGGTTCACCATGAAGTCCCGTTTTTGCCAAGCTTATAACTTTTGACAGGTAAGTAAAAGAATGGTCAATCTTTTTGCAAGATATTCCTTTAATTTTCAAGTTTTCACTGAAATAAGAGATCAACCTTACCTCCTGAGAAATTGATAGTAGAATCAAAATTCTTGAAGAAATTGTAATATTTTTGAATGTCCTAAAAAAGTTAACAACCAGTTAGAAATATTTTCGTATTCTGAGAAAAAACATTGGAATAAATGGTCCAAGATATTTTATTTGATCGCTTGTGAGGAAAGAAATTCACCTCTAAGTTCCTATCAACCATACATGAAAAATTACATTTTTGAGGTTTTAACGTATTCGGGAGCTGTTGTTTCATAATGGCTAATCTTCTGCAAGCTTGAAGTGAACTTTTTATATTTATTTACACCCATTTCCTTTAATTTAGATGATCAGTTTGGTTGAAGAGACCACCAGAGATTTTCAACCGCTTTCGATTGTACTTCTGTCAAACCAGATGTCAGTGACTCGAAATCATACCGAGATTATCTGTAAATAAGTGAAGATGATTGTACATAAATATGAAATGCTTACTTTTAGCTTGCAGGGTGTTCAAAACATGAACCGAACCAAGTAAGAAATATGCAATTAACATCTTCAAATTACTTCGAAAATTTCAAACTCGATATACCCTCTTCGCGCGATGAAATCAGTATCTGAGACATTTTACCGAATGAATTGATATTTAGCTTCAACCATTTCTTGGGAATATAGAAATCAACTTTTTTGTCGAAAATTTCATTTTTCTCATGAATGTCTCAGAAGATAAAGCTCATTTGTCAAAATAAACTCAAGTATAAGGAGTCATGCGAGAAGTGCGAGCACTCTATAGTGCGAGCACTCTATAGGTCTATTAAGCTATTTTTTAGATATCAACTGTAACTCGTAAGGAATCGATATATTCATGAATAACATATATAATTTCAACCAAAGACATCTTAGTGCTCAAAGCAATAATATTCAGTGCTTGCCACAGCTCTGCTGTCCAACAATGACAAATGCTTTGCTTGCACTTAGGGCCGTATTCATAGTCATCCCTCCATATAAGGGTCCAAGAGTAACCTCGGTAAGGGCTACTCAATACTCATCCTCAGTGGCCATTTCAAAGAGCGAACTCCGGGTTTCCTCACCTTATCGAAAGTATAAGTGAAAAATAGGTTTAGCAACAGCGACAAATGACAAATATAGTTATAAATTCGCATTAAATTCACGACATTTTTTCCCTCGAGAGGCATCTTCAAACATCATCTTTGGTACATTCCTCTCCAAACTCCTGTGATCTTGATATAAATTCGGGTTTGCAATGGAAAACAGAAGTTCTAGAGGATTTTTCCCAAATTTCGAATATATTTTTATGTAAACAACCAATCAATATCAACATAACTAACAAAAAAAATCCAGAACGACAGAAAAGAGTCTGTCAGAATGATATGAAATAACCGTATACTCATCTCAAGGGAGTTTCGCGACTTCCCTGTATTGAGGGCGCTGAAAATCACAATCAGTGAGTACGGTCTATGAAATGGCGTCAGCTACTTGAGGGCCATCTCAAACTCACACTCACCCTCAAGGGCGAACTATACAGGGTGATTCTTTGACTTGTACATATATTTTAAACGTAGATTTCTCTGGTCAGAAGAAACACTTTTTTCATCTTCCATTTTTTCCGATTCGACTTCGTTGAAAAGATACAGGCTGTCGAAAATCCATAAAAAAACTTAATTTTCAGTTATATTTCGCAATCGAATCGGTCAAATGAAGTGATTTTCGGAATATAGTTTTTCGTAAACGTGATTAATCTATCCCCAACACAAAATTCCACTAACATCCGCCAGTTTCTCAATTATAACCATAACATTCCATAAATTCACCAGAAATTCAAAGAGTCTAATTGTAAACAGTAAATTCAATATGATGAGATGAATATTCATTCATTTTGGAATATAAAAGTATTCTTGATATTTTCTCGTAAAACCTGCCGTTTACGAGTAATTCCATATTGAAAGAAAAAAAATGTATGAGAAATTCCTAAAATTGGGTACTTTGGCTGAATATAACTCTGTCGACAATATGCACAGAATTCAATTTTTGCAACGTTGTCACGTGAAATATCATCACGTTTAAACCCGAGAATTTATGTTCTGGAAGGACAAGGTTATTATGAATGGAAAGGGAACTAGCGGACTTTGGAAATTGAGTTATATTATTGAGCTCACCTCTACTTCTTCGATTTACATCCTTATTTATTCGAGCAAATTTACACACTTCTTCCTGAATACCTAATCCTTCAGGCAAGTTACATTTTTTCAAAGGGGATTGTTAGTTAGAAGCCCTAACTTCCCGCTTTCATTAAAAGCCAGAGTGAATGCTCCACCCAGAGAAAATCATGTTGGTGTCTCTGGCACCATCATCCGAGTCTCAACCTACACACGATCACAATTCAGCCACATTATTCACAAAACTGCTGTTAACAACGTTCTAATTGAAAATCACGATACCATTAATTCCCAATTTGAATTGTTTGTCGATCACTTTATGCGCAACAACGATCAACATAGAAGAGTCGCGAAAAATCTGCTTTGTCAAAGTTGAAATTTTTTCCTTTTCATTAAATTATGAAGTATATTAAACATAATGATGAGTATCTTCTGGAATGTTAAGTCGAATTTTAGATAACAAATTATTCACAACAGCGTTATAATTGAAAAAAACTATCAACACACAATGGCATTTGATCATTATAATGTGTTAAGTCTATGCACACTCTACACTTTATAATAGGTCTATGATCTATGGTTACGGAGTTCTAACCTAACTGGCAACGTTCAGCTTAGCGGTGAACATTTGTTTATGTTTGGAAATGAAAGGTTATGATTCTGTTGGAGAACCTCAGGAAATTTTATAAACAAAGATAAGAAATGATTACACACTGAAGATATAGGTCATAGCAAGCTGAATACTTCATTATCAATAATGGAAAAGAAATCAAGAGAAGAATATTCAAGATTTGCCGCTATCGAAATGAAGTATAAGTATTCATTGTAGGTAAATTTTATAAATTCGGTAATTATTCAGAACTAACAAAATCGTACTTCATTTTTCGTCGAATAGGATTGAAAAAGTAAGTTGACGCTTGTTTTTATTGTACAGTTGGTTATTATTTCCAAGTTTTGAATGGCAGGCATATATCTATGATATCCAGGAGTGGCATAGCTCATTATGAAATTTTAAAATGGCTATATCTTTTTTTCTAGGCCCAATCGGAAAAATTAGTAAAAGAAAAAAGTGTTTCTTTTGACCTCAGGAATCTACGGTTAAAATATATGAACAAGTCAAAGATTCACCCTGTATATACGGCCCTCAATCATGTCGGTAACTTTACAACATTCTGTATATGATTTAAATATTGTTCAATGTTCATACATTAATTTTGGGATATTTATTTTATGTTTATTGAAAATAACAAAACATTTCATATCTATGAATCAGAACAAATTTTGTTAGGTCAATCAGTTTGATAAGAAGCTTCGATTATTAGATATCGGAAGCCTTAATTTTCAATTCAAATGTTTCGGAATATTTCTGTCATATGAGATACGGAATATGAAATTATTTAGACATACCTGAAATTCTAGAAGGGCTTCTCTGAATGTTTTCACTTCATAATCCTCATTGCCGTAGTACTTAACAGTTTCGAAATTCAACAACGAATCCACACTCTTTGCTTTCGCTTTGTTGTCAGCGATATTCATGGAGCGTTGATATTTCGTTCTCCATTCGGTGACATTTATGGTCGCCACTGTAAAATTATATCATCAGGAAATCAATAATTTCGCTCAACTTGATTGTTTTTTATTTATTCGAAAAAACTGGATGGATGAAGTGAACCCTACCTATGTATAATACCATGGTCATAAAGACAACTATTCCAAAATAAATGTCGAAGGTATTAATCAAATATGTAATGGCAATGAAAATATCTATTAAGGTCGGTAAAATATTAAAGATGAAAATGTTCAGTAAACTGTTGATGCTTTCAGTTCCTCTATCCATAATTCTCAGCACTTCACCGGTTTTTTCTATTTAAATGCCATCGAAGCGACAGACTATGGAGATGTGCGAGTAGTTTCACCTGAAAAAGATATCTTGAACAGAATATTCCCCTTTCCTGGAATATCACTCAACCAAAATTTTTCACATAGTTACTCACTTCAACTTCACGTTCTGTGTATTGTTTTACTTTTATCCATAAGAACGTTCTGACATTGTTTAACATACCCATTGCACCAACTCCACCACCCTGGAGAAATTTAAATAGTACGTAGTACAAGATGAGGTCCCATCTCAGTTTAGCTGGTTGATCCCCATCAGGGTACAAACTATCAACTATAAAATTAAAGTGTATACTAAACGGGGCATTCTGAGAATTTTCGTAAAACCTACCGATCAATTTGAAAAAAATCTGAACGAAGAGATTTATAACTCTTTCGAGTGCTAGTAGAATAAAACAAATTATAACTACTATTTGTAATGTGCAACTTTTTTTCGGCCATAAAAAAAGGAGCAAGCACTCTTAGCTTTCCGCAGAATCCACTCCAGGTAGATTTCGCTGGTTCTGTCAAGTTGGTTTCAAACCTCTGGATGGGAACAGAAAGAATATAGATGAAATATTTTCTGTCAATTGTTTTTTAGAGCATTTCAGCCGTCGTCGTGGATTAATTCATGACGGAGGGAGGATTCGCTTCCAAGATTTTATAAAATCCATGAATAAAGACATACCTCTCCGTCCGATTGTCAGCACAATAGGGTTTCCAACATACAACCTAGCAAAACATCTAGTCACAATCCTACAGCCACACATCGGAAAAACAACCACGTACCTATGAGACTCCGCTCACTTCATAGAGAAGATCAAAAATATCGAAGTCGAAACCAATGATATCCTGGTTAGCTTCAATGTGATTTCCCTTTCTCAAAAGTCCCACTGAATGAAGCAGTGGTCGAGATAGATCAGACAGAGATGAATCAGCTGCCTTTCATTATCTTATTTCACCTTCAAGCATGAAATACAGTGAAATCTCCCAAGAGCGGACACCATTGGTTCCAGCTTCTTTGTCCGGACGTGGGGGGTGTACGCTTGTGGGAAGGTTCAAAATAAATACAAAGAGAAATGAAACGAAATATTTGATGAAATATATGTATAAATTTATAAAAAAAATTGATTTGCGAAATATGAAGCTGTTACAGAAATAGTTTACATTATAAATTGTATTCAGAAAAAATCTGTAATCTTAGGTTGTGTCATTTTTTTTCTCTTTCAGTGAGTAGACGTGTTTGAAAGTGGGTCTCCAGATTTTTAACCAGTCGAAAAGCCAAAATATTTTCGATTCGCTAATCAATTTAAGTGCTTCGGTATTAGATTTTATTTTGGTGCTTTCAGAAATAATGCTATCTGCAATTTGCTCTTCGTCATCTTTCTCTTCATTTTCATTGACAAAATTGGAATAATCTTCAGTGGTAATTTCTTCGTCCAAATTAACAAATGCTGCATCATCCACTGCGTTGCACACTGCTTTACAGATTTTGAAGAAAGTAGCTAGTACTGACAAGGGTACGGAGTCCTCTTCGTCATATGCCTCCTCAGAGATATTCGAAGAAGATCCATTTTTTTTAATCCTGCTTTAGTAAAACGATTTTGGATAGTTCGCTGGGAAACTTTATCCCAAGCTGTTTTAATGAAGTACAGTGGTTCCAGAATATTTATTGATTTGGATAATTCTGAAGCTGATGAAGCACTATCCATTTTTGATAGAACATGTTTCAGAATCGAGTCTCGGTAGAAAAATTTCACATTTTCGATTATGCCTTGGGTTTACGCGGTTGGATGAGGTTGATCTCCTCAAGTGGGTACCATAGAGGACTCTGGTGGGTATCTACATATTGATATTTGGCCGCTCTCCAGAATTCCGCGTCCGTTACTTGGAGGTTTTTCGGCAACGCTGGGAAAATTATAGTGTCCGTGTCCGTCCGATAGAGGTGTCCGCTCATGAGAATTCGTATAACAAGAAAATTGTTCTCCGTTCCATAGAAATTGTCCGTTTGTGGGAAGCGTCCGTTTATGGGAAGTGTCCGCCAAGAGAGGTTTCACTGTATACGAACCAACTGATGGAATATCAATGGGTAATCCACTAGCCCCAGTAGAAGCGAACTACTTCATGGAGAAATTTGAAGAGGAACACTGAATAACGCACCGCTCATGGTTCCAATATGTAGATGACACATTCGTCATATGGAGTCATGGAAGAGAAAAGCCCCATGAGTTTCTGGCACACATAAATAATATACACCCAAGTATTCAGTTCACAATGTAAGTAGAAGATGAAAATAGAAATCTGGCTTTCCTTGATGTACTTATCACACCGAAAGCCTACACACACGGACAAATATCTACATAACACCTCAAATCATCATCCATGCCACGTAGGGGAATAATTAAAACACTATTCGATAATGCGAGAAGAATATGTGAGCCAAAACTCAAAGCGCTAACGGCTACACGCAAAACGACATGAATAGATACATTAAACATAGGCCTGAAAACAACACCGATAATGTATCACGTCGTCACGAACCGCTGACAAAAGCATTCTTGCCGTTTGTTCCACGGGTAACAGATAGAATCGGCCGAATTCTGAGGAAACACAACATCAAAAAAATATTCAAACCGTCGAAGAAGATCAAAGAACATCTCAACTGCCCCAAAGACAAAAAGGACCCACTCAGTACATCGGGTGTATACCGAATTCCGTGCATCTGTGGGAGAGTATACATCGGTAAAACGATCAATCAACACTAGGATCAAAGAACATAAGGCCAATTGCAGACTGGGTCATTCAGAGAAAACCGCTGTCGCAGAGCACACACTGAACAACACAAGTCATGCAATAAAATACAACCACGCCCCCCGACGGATGTTATATAAGGACGCACAATCTGCGTCCCCGTCACAATCAGGCAGCTCATTTCAGCGAGAACATCTCCTGAAAGTAAAACTCCTGAAGATGCCAGACACTCGAACTGGCGAAACTTCGAGCATTGATTCACGACGACGGCCGAAATGCTCGAAAAAAACAAGTGACATTGAACGGTGGCCGTGAAAGCCCCAACTAATTCAAAATATTTTCTTTAATAGAATTGAAAGATGACGTTTTATTAACCGTTTCAGCGCTGAAATTTTATCTGATAATAAAATGTTTGCTCAAATTTTTCTTCATTTATTACCATTGAAGAAAATTTTTGGTTTTCCTCAAAAATAAAATTGTTTTTGGAGAAGAAAATTGAACACATATGTGTACAACACTTCCGAAGGATCTAAATGAAATTTCAGTTCTGAACAAAAAACTCTTTGGAAAAAAAAGGATTAATGAAATAAAAATAATTGGGAAACAACAAAAGCTATCATTTTACGTTGAATTTTCCGAGAAAATTGTTCGCTGAGGTCATACAGAGATCAACCTTACACTTTTCACAAAAAAACACTTGAAGTAAAAGGGAAAAGTTCGCACTACATCGTTACGGTTTTCCTTGCATTGATGAGTTTAGATTTGAAGGCTATCATCTGCTGTTCTATATACAAATGTTCCAAATTTTTTTTTCATTATTACATGTATTGATACTTGTATAAGTTTTCTCAACATAATATAAATTTGCACATTCTGCGATAAGTTCCTCTATCTCGTCAGTTATGTATTGTTCGAAAAAATAGTATGCTTTTGCTTCGGCTGGGTTTGGAATATTATTGTCATTTCCATAATAACTCTTCAATATCTCAAAATGTTATGATTCTTGAATTTTCTTATATGCGCAGTAGCAGATTCACTCTTTTATATTTTCTTTTTTTGATCCTCCTCTTTCCTAGATATTCAGAAAAAGCCATACTAGAATGACATTCCTGATGTTCAATAGTCACATCAATTGGATCTAGAGAATCATTGAAAAATTTATCGAAAATAATTATCGTTGTCATCTTTACTCTCGGACATAGGTACCGTTTGGTCCCGTACTGCAGTTTTTGCAGAATCAATTCGATTTCAGTCTCGAGCCCTTTATCAGTCAAACGGATCTTGAACGTGAAGGTCCTTCAAGTAAAAAAAATGCCGTTTCATTATTTCAGCCATATTTTGAAATGAAGTGAACGGTGCGCGAAGACCGGGGGCATGTAACACAAACCCTACAAGTGTAACGAGTCTAGAAGTTAAAAGTGATCTGCCTGTAGCTACAAGTCCAACTTACAGTGACCCGTACGGCACCAGTAATTGAGGATAAATCTCTACATATGTGAACGATTTCTGCAGCACAAAGTTTACACTTGTTCAATTGTGTTTCAACAAGTGTAGGTAATGTTTTACCTACCTTCAAACCTAGGTAAATGCTTCGACTCAGGATAATTTTCGTAATTTTTCATGAGCTCCAAAAAATTTCCGGAAAGAATTTGATCTCTAGTGGTGTTACTAGTGAAAATTCAGTGAATTGGAGAAATATTGTATGATACTCGTACATTACGATCATTGTAACACTCGTTAATTCAAAAACTTATTTTCGAATTTTGAACTTGTGGAAGAATATCAATGGGCACTCGAATTATAAATAACTATTACATTACATTATTCTGAAACACCCTGTATCATAGTTCTCATTGCCATCATTCTCAAAATAATTAAAAGCATCACAATATTAAACTTCATAGTCCCGTTATGATAAAATGACGAAAATATAAGTAATCCAAAGTAAACTCAACTACAGTGATATTTAAAATGATAATGAATTTGTCAGGTATACTCGTATTGAGAGATCAAAAATCATGTCTAGAGACTTGAACCAAATTAACTTCTTTTCTGTCGAATTTTAAGTTATACAAATTTTTTCATCAATCATTGGATAATTATTATGTGATGGCATGAAACGGGGGTGGGCTATTCTCGATCTCGATATCAATGCAAAAGCATATATCGGAAAATGGCCACACGTGTTTCGATATGATAATAGTTTCATAATCATTCAAATATTGATTGACTAATATTCTGGAACCCACCTAATCATTTCGTACAAATAAAAAAACACGGTCAGTTGCTTAGCAAACCTGCTCTTCAAAAATCGTGAATTTCAAGATATAATTTTTCGCGAAAAGTAAGAGTAGCTCACACAATCCCCACAAGGGAAATCCAGGAAATTGTAGTCGATTCATTTTTTTATTTATCAGAATGAAGAGGAGTGAGTTGAAGTTTCTAAGTCTTGACATAAATTTCGATTGACAGGTTGTGTTAGATGAATAGAGTTTGACATCAAATGAGAAAATATTTTATTTACAATTTCAAAGAATATTTTCATCTTTTCATTGTGAACAATCCGACGTACAGAAATTGTGGGTAATCTTTTTTTTTGTATAATATTATAGTTCGGTTCTTTTTTTTAATCGCTCGTATTTGGCAACTTCCACTTCTTGGAAATTTTCCCTTTACCTTGTTTGCGCTTTTCTCATTGCTTTTTCCAAATGTGTCCAAAAATTAAGTGGATCCATTTTCTGAACCAAAAGGAAACAGCCAAAGTGAATGAAAAAGGCGAGGAGACAACTTATTATTTAGTGTTAATTTTTCTTCACCGAAGTGACGATGGATACGGAATGCTTCCGGAGGAATCAAACCACGTCACGAGAGTTTCTCGCATCAAACCAGGAGGAAGATAAAAAGATCCAAGGTCAGTCCTTTCTTTCATCTACCCCAAAAATTATTTTCGAATGATTTCGAATATTTGAAGGAATGTATCCGAGATCTCTTCAATAAATGTCTTTACGAGGCAGAGGTCATATTTATATTCAAGAAGGGGGACCCAACTAATATACGTTAGTGATTCAGCACTACTGATTTATTGTTTCCCCTTCATAAGCTCTTGACAAAAGTTTAAACCAACACATTAACATCTAATTTCAACCCCACAATCGACAATTTTTAAATTATTTGCTTATCCAGAAACTGAATGACTTCCTGTAAAAGTTTATGTTTTTTCCAAGCTTTATACTCGTAGTAAGACGTGAGTTAGAAACATTCAGCGTGTTTTCACTTTTGTCTACCTCCATTTTATCAGCGACCGAGGTTTCTGCCATTTTTAGTATGCAATTTGAAATTTCTTTTCTTGTTTCCATACCATAAACTAACGCTCATGATATGACGTTTTTCAATTGATTTAAAATGGAAAATTATGTTCAATAAATAACGTAAAAAAATCTAACCAGCTCTTACTCTCTAACTCAAACAATCAGATAAAGAATATATGTTCCTACTTCTTAGTCTTTCATCTATAAGTCAAGGGCGGATTTACGGGAGGGGGGTAATGGGGGTAATTACCCCGCCCATGAGTATCGAAAACCTGAAGAAAAAGTGAAAAATGGTCTTAAAGAAAATAAAACAAATAACCTTTGAAGCTTGAAAATTTTTTTTTCTAATTTATTGGTTCACAATTTTTCGGAGTACCGGTAGTCATGCAATCATCGGATAAAGCACAAAAAAAAATTTCCTCTACGCGCATGGAAAAATTTTCCCGAGCTTGATCCATGCAAATGTCACATAACCTATTTATTCAGCTCTAATTTGCATGACTTTCAGATATAACCATTTGTCTTCGAGATATCCTGTTTTGAATGTAAAATGATCCTTTTTCAATCAACTGCCGATAACTCCGGAACTACTGATCGCCTAGCGAGACGAAAAGCGATTTCTTTTTCTACAAAAAATATCCTACAAAAATCTTTTTTTTTCAATTTGAAGGAAATTTTTTTCACCTGTCACATAAATGTGGAAAAAGAGCAAAAAATTTTCATTTTACCATTTTTTGTTTAATAGACTGTATCTTCGTCAATATTGGCGGAAAAGCTGAGGTTATGAGAAAATTTTAAAGCCTGATGTTCCCCGAAGTCCCCCCTAAATCGGTAGATCGATCAGTTCAGCAGTTTTCTTGAACCGATTGATTGAAATTTTGAAAAAATTAAGGGAACAAGTGTCAAGTTTGAGGAAAAAAAAACCTCGATCTCTTAATTTTTTCAAATGTTCAATCAATAGGCCCAAGAAAAGCGCTAAACCGATTGATCTACCGGTTTGGGGCGGACTTTGGGTAACATCAGGTTGCCAAATTTTTTTATAACCTAAGCTTTCTCCCTAATATTGAAGATGATGGAGTACATTAACCAAAAAATGGCAAAATGATATTTTTGTGCTCTTTTTCCACGTTTATGTGATAGGTGAAAAAAACCGTCGTTTTAATTGAACAAAACAGATTTTCGTAGAAAATTTTCTATGGAAAAATAAATCGCCGGATCCTTTTGCATTCAAAACTGAATATCTCGAAAGTCGTAAGAAGCAAATTGGAGCTGAATGAACAGGTTATGCGACATTTTCAACGGTCTAGGTAAAAAAAATTTCTTCGTGAGCATAGAGGAAAAAAATAAAAATTTGAGAACTTTTCAAAATTTTTTTTTCGTGCTTTATCCGATGATTGTCATGGCCACCGCTACTCTGAAAAATTGTTAACCAATAATTTCAGAAACTAGAGCCTTCAAGCTTCAGAAGTTGGGTTTTTATTTTCTATACGACCATTTTTCACTGAGATAAAGCCTGTTGAAAAAAAAATTTGAAAATTTTTTCTGTTCCCTCAATTGTTTCGCGAGGTGTATTAGATATGAAAACTTCCTAAATATGTGGTGAGCAAATACCTTTCAAGATCAAAAAACCGGAAATCTTTAGTTATTCGTTCTCAATGGTTATTAACCATTGAAGGGGTTCATTCAATAACCTCCATCTCACACCCGAAATTAGATATAACGAAGTTAATTTTACCTAAAAGTTTCTTGAAGATCATCAGTACACAACAAATATAAGGAAGATAATATCCAATTCAAAAGAAAAATTTTCTAGCGAAATTTCATGAGAAGTTATGATGAGTAACAACAGAATAGTTGTCAAGAAAACCAAGTTTATTAAATACCATTCCTTATGTTCATAGTATTTCAGAAAAACAAATGAGAAGAATCGGATAAAATATTTCACTGAATTCATTTCGAATTATTCCGCTAATATTACGACAATATTCACCCTCATTTTAAGAACCTGTTGAGTGGAACACACACTATTTCACTGTCAGCTTGAAAGTATATCTGCTAATAAGTTTAGCCGTAAATACAAGTTGATGTTTCAAATACAGTTTGTGAGGAGAGATAACAAATGGATTTATTTTTAAATACTCCCGTTGATCCATTGATAGATACTCAGAATGATTAGATTTTTTTTATCTCTGCTTCTATCTGACTTCATTATTACATGCCGGAGTCAGTTTTGTTCTATTAACATTGCTCAATCATTCAACTAATGTTCACATACAGTTACATTTGGTTACAATAGAATTAATATGGGATGCCACATATTGAATTAAAAATCTTCCGTTGATAATCTCCTGATAAATCTGAGTCGTCTGTAGTTTTATGAACAGGTGAAACATTAGGTTAGTTGAAACTTCAGGACTTATCCTATCAGTGGCGTAGTAGAGGGCCCCGCAGACCCCGCACTAAGAGGGCCCCCGAGCCAAAAGAAAAGCTTTGAAAGGGACCCAATAACTATTGAACTTGCCAATTCGCGATATTCTTCCGATGATATAACGAACAAAACCTAAACAATGAATGTACAGTTATTATTCACGAAAAATAGAGAAATATTCCTGAATTATATTCAAGAAACATATAAGGTTTACAGTAATTCGATTCGAAATATCACTAAATCACCCCCTGTGCTACCCTATTTTTAAGAGTTTTTTGAACGTCGCCATATGATCGTTTTATTGAGGGCTCGGCGGATTATTTGGCGTGTTGTTCTTCAGGCGGCTTGAGGCTTTTCTGTTATTGCAGAAATTATTGTCAATTCTCAAATCAGGTTATTTTTATGAAGAAGGGGAAAATATTATGAAATCTTTTCATTTCCATTTCCATTCTAGTAGTGAGAGAAACAAGTGTAACAAGTTTTTGAATACGAAACCACCTTATGAGTTTGTTTACAATCAAAGACAAAGTTTTCAATATTCTGACTTTTTGGTTCCAGGACTACAATTTCATTGAAGGTTAGTTCTAGAATTAATTGCGTAGCTAATTTATTCGTTGAAAAAACGTCTCTCGTATTTTTTTATTTTCAATATTAAAGAAAAAAGAAGAGTTATTGAATGCGCAAATTAATAAATGTTTGAATATGTTATCATTTTTCAGATATCAGAAAAAATGTCAGAGCAGAAAAGATAGTATTTGGGTAGAGCTTGTACAAGAAAACTACAGAGAAAAAAAGAAAATGCATTTTATAAGCAACGAAAGGTTTCTTGATATTTTAATAAGCCAATGCCTGAGTCACATTCAATTATTCAGCACAGTGGCGTATCAGCCATCAAATGGGCCCCAATAATTTCATTCTATTGAACTTGTCGATTCGCTATATTTTTCTGAAGATATAATTAACAAAGCTAAAACAATGGAGGTTCAATCATTACTTCCGAAAAATAGAGAAATATTACTGAATAGTATAAAAGAACATAAGGTTTCCAATAATTGCATTCGAAACTCGAATTATCACTCAATTACTCCGTGTGCTATCCTGTTTTCAATAGTTTTATAATATACCGTCAAGCTTTTCGGGACTCTCTTTAAACATCGCCAAATGATCGTTTTATTGGGCTTAAGATAATCAAAAATTATGTTAGGAACTCAATGTAGCAAACATGTCTATCAGACTTTTGAGCCTATTCCAGCTTCGAACAAGAAGTAGAAGTCTGAAGCTTTGACATCGAAAAGTTGATAGATATGTTTGAACAAAAAAATTACAAAAGATTAATGCATTTTTGTTGAATGATTTTTCAAGTTCTTCATCATAATGATTCCTCTCTAGATATTTCTATATCAGAATCTACATTATTTTGTTTAGAAATTCTTGTTATTCGATATTATCACATTTTCTCTAATATTACTCTTTGAAAAACGTCAGGAGAAACTTATCATAAATAACATAGATCTATGGAGGGGGCCCAGACTAAAATCTTGCGGGGGGGGCCCAAATTTTGCACTACGCTACTGTTCCGACTGAAGATAAAATTTGGGAATTGGGAATGGTTTTGTTTCAGTTCCATTCTACTTTGGGTTACTGAATGGATTATTATTTATCCGGAGACTAACAGTTTCGTGAACATCAAATTATATATTCTTTTGATTCAGTGAGCTAAAATAATACAATACATATTGAAACAAACAGGTACAATATAAAGTCACAAGTTGGAATTGTCCTAGAGTTAGGTAAAAAAAAAAACTGAGAAAGCATTCTTGTTCCAACGAACTATTCGGATCAAATCAGATTTATTCAGCATGAAATTATTTCATATGTAAATATTGGACCAAAATGAAATTGTCTTTTTATAGTCAATTTTGTTCAGACATAAAATAAATTTCAATCAGTCATTCATTCATAAAACCTACATTCTATACGATGATCCTTTTTCATTCGACAAAATTTTCTGTTATCATCCTTAGCAGCAAAACTCTCGATCTAAACTATGATTAGAGTGCTCTGGTACTTGTCGAAATCTATACAGCTCATAAGGCAATATTCACTTAATTGCAATTCTGCTGCAGCATCCCTGTGCTGTGTACTCTTGTATTGGTTTAATTGCATATTTATCTGGTTATTTGTGTACACGTGTGATATATTTGGTTGACCAGGCTCAAACAGCCGCCCCTGAGTTTAGCCGTGTTTTCGCTTTCACTTTCAATAACAGGCTGGATTTCGAAGGAAAAAAATCTAGTATGACGAAACTGATTTTGCCGCCCCTAGAATTTGCCGCCCCGGCAGACTGCCCGGTTTGCCGGTCCTGGCGGCGGCCCTGTCGATAAGAGTAAGACAAATGCAATTACATTCCGCGCTAAAACATAAAAAAAACATCTACGAGTATAATAAAGATCAGGAAGTTAATACAGTAGAAAATACCAAATTTCTGGGAATTATAATTGACGAACTTCAGAAGTGTCCTACTCAAGTAGATTATCTTTCCATGAAGCTCAATAGGGTCTGTTATGTTTTCACAGTAAGGAGGGAATATTTTAGCAAATGGGGTTCTGATTGGGAGCTATTAAATTTGCCATCGCCCAAAATACCAGTACCAGTTGGCTTTTGAAGATCTAAAAGTTCCCCTAGAAGTTCCCCCCCCAGAAGTTGAGCCTAGATCCGCCACTGGCACGAGTGTCTCTTATACCTTCATCGAAATAAATCAGAATTCCTCAAAAACAACACATCCTCAGGATTTAAAATATTAACCGTGGTTGGTGTTTACCTGTTGAAATGTCTTCTCTAGACGGAAATCAATGAGAGAAATTTAAGGAAACTATCAAGTTACCGTTCTTACCCGACAAGAGGTGATGATGTCTTAGTTATCCCTGCCCACAAGACATCGAAATATGAACAATCACCGACATATCAGGGAATCAGTTTCTTCAATCATTTGCCAGTCTCCATAAGGGCATGAATTTTGATTTATTCAAGAAAGCAATAAAGAAGTTATTGCTGAAGAAATGCTACCACTCCGTGAGAGAACATCTGGAGGACAATGACTTAGGATTTTAAGTCAATTTGTTCCTAAATTACTTGTGGTGTTCTGTTGTAATATTTCGTTTCATTGTATATCTTATTATGACTTGTCCTATATTTAATTATCTAAAAGGATTAATAAATGTTATTATTATTAAAATCATTATTATAGTACCAGAACCACGAATATTACTTTTCCATTATATAAATTGTCTCTAACTTAAAGAAGTCCATACATTTGATTCATCGTAATTTTAAAATATTGATGCTGAGCGTAAAGTCAGCAACTATAAAATTGTCAGTTTCTCAAAAACTTCAATGGTGCAGTAAAGTCTATAAGGCACTAAATATTTGAAATTGTTTATTGTTTCAGAACTGATGCTTCCAACTTTTCCCTAACTTCACGGACCTCATTTGGAGGACGAAACTATTTCAAGTTCATCAAGATAGTACGAATAGATATTAAGGGAAATCAATGAGCTGGTGAGGAAATTTAGGACGAATGAACCTGTAGAAAAAAATAACGGTTCTTTCTTTACTTTTCAGATGAAAAGTTTGAAAATATAGAATCAGTTTATCATACTACAAACTATAAATATCGAGGAATCCTTCGTGTACTGATACGTCATTCATAAAAGCGAATCATTTTTGGATAACTGATCGCATGATATACGTAATACAATTTTCTACCTGAGTTTTCTCTTTTCCAGCATCGAATCTGGTTGTCCTTTATATCATTCTGAACGAGATTTATCTAATGACATATTGTCTGAAAGCATTCTGCGGGTACCCGAGAAAGCCCTGGGTAATTAGATCATGCATGTCTAATGACTTTCGGTTGGGTCTCAGACTTCCCCTGTGCCCTCAGCGATACCTGCAACCTAAATGGGCAAAGGAAGGTGTAAGGGTTTGTTGAATGAAGATTTAGTGTGGATGGAAAATCTAAGGGTTGCTCAACTTTGTTATGTTTATCTAAGGGGGAGATAATTGAGATTTTCCCTCTCGAGAAATGAAATTTCTTCACCCGTAGGTAGAAGGAATATTAAATTCGTAACCCTGTTACTAACTTTTTCGGCAGATAGGAAAATCGACTTTTAGTCATCTCACTTTGTGAATTTCATGTTTTCATTTATTTTGATATTGTGTTTCAAATCAGTATTCAAGAGTATTATCTGAAAACAATTGCATTATAGACTTTTTCAACACGAATGCGAAAACAAGCGCAAAGAACAGAGTTTTCGAACTCATATGTGTTGAAATTGCCGGCTGAGACGGAAAATAGAAGATATTTTCTCTGTTTCAGTCAAGTTGTGTCAAATACTTTCGCAACTCAATGAATATTTCAGATTATATATGGATTAGTTTTCGTGGGAGTGGAATTTGTATCAACTCCCCTATATTGCGCTCGAACCAATTGAATTATCTTTCCACAATTGTTGTCTCCCCAAATTTTAAATCATTTTTTGAAGAATATTTATGAATATCGAATGGAAATTGACGGACGTTAGCCGCTTCCGAGGTATTAATGTTGCAATTTGTATGTTACTTCTACTTATTCATGAGTTATTTAATAGAGTTTTGAAGAAGCAGCATTAAGTTGCGAAATATCGCTCGAAGGAATGACTGCTCGTCCTCTGGATTTTAGCTCGTTAGATTTTTTTATTTGAGGTTATCTAAAATCACGTATTTACTTTAGACGACCAACAAACTCACCGGAATTGAGACAAAGAATTATTGATGAATGTGAACTAATACGTGGAGAAGTCTTGGAAAGAGTGACTCAAGAATTTGTTAATAGGATGGCATATTGTCAGCAAGTAAACGGCGAGCTTTTTGAACATTTGAAGTAATTTTGTTTCTCATTATTCTAAAATAATGAAATGTACATCTATTGTACTACTAACAGTGAGTTATTCCTCGTTTTTACAATTTTTTTACACTAAACTCAGTATATATGAATTCAAAATAACAAGCTCTTTCAAAATCTGTAAAAATATATAGGGTGTCCCATTTAAATTAAAGAAGTTGATGGCATTTCCGGTTAAACCGGAAGTATATTATTATTGAAAAAATGTACATCAGATGCGTTTTGTTCCATTGCACTGACCTGCAAATTTTCAAATATCGTTCTTTTCTTTCTTTACTAGGTTCCATACTTTATTCCAACCCTGTAAACTGCCATTGACTGAAAATAATTTAGCTCTATCTTCTCTGTTCTATATATATTTCGTATTGAAATAGCATTGAGTGCTCCAACTGAGTGATGAACAGTTTGTGCGTGTTTGTGTTTTTCAAAATATTTTTGAAATATGATAAGGTTAATGTTTTATATGTGGAGCTGGAGAAGATGAAGTATCAAAAATGCATTGTTTTCCAACTTCATGATATAAATAAGTGAGCTAGCAATATTTGGATAAAGGAATGAGCGTTGAACACAATCATGTTTTTCATTTTTTCAGATCGATAATCTGACAAGAGAAATGAAATGAAAAAGAATGAAATTCAAGAGAATATAATAATAATAATAATAATGTTTATTTCATCAGAGAATATAACATATACAGAAAAAATATCAGACTTTGTAAGGGAAACATGGTACTGAATGATAACATATCATGTCAACAATGAAACAAACAGAAAAACATTATCGGAAGTGAACTCCCGTAGGATTCGACCTCGTGTGAAAATGTGAAGGGTCCAGGTTTTCAGGCTTTGGTCACATTTCCCCAAAATTTACACTGAGGGCAGATCGAGAGCGCCTTTCCTATTGGGCTAACAATTCGGCAAAGAATACGTATTCTTTATGTCGATTAAACTGGCCATGAAATGTCTTGATTGACCCAGGATCCAACTGTTTATTTTATTCTTGAAATTACTCATAATACCAGGGACTTTCAAAACTTGGGGGATACCATTGTAAACCCGAGGAGCCAGGAAGAGATGAGATCTCTGGCCTCTCGTGGACGACAGCAGAATAAGTTGTCCTCTATTTCTTGTGTCATGAACATGCTCATTGAAACTTGCACACTCTATGTTTTTTCTTTGGTAAACTGCAAGAGCCAAGAAAAACAACTGTATCAGAGCAATTCCATTGGCAACTTTGAGAAGCTCGTCAGTTGAAAAGCTATAGGGTTTTTGAAGATTACTTTCAAAATCCACTTCTGAGTTATCTCTAGTTTCCGCAGTCTTCATAACTCCCCCCCAGCTTAGCAAGCCATTTGTTAAATGCGGCTGTACCAATACATCTGGTAGAGTGCTCTCAACAATTTAAAATCGCAAAATTTTCGGAGACTGTTGAATTTCCCAATCAGGGTTCTCAACTTACTAACTATCTTGCTGATTTGTTGTTTCCATCTGAGGTTTTTGTCCAACACAACACTCAGGTATTTTACTGTATCCGCTGAATGTATTGAATAATTGTCATCTACCACTAATGTTCTGAAAGTGGGAGAAGAAGCGATCAAGTTGCTGGAACGAACAAAAACAGTTTTTTCTATATTCAGAGTTAACATTTTGGATCGTTGATGTTCTGATATTTGTCTGAAATCACTCTCCACCGTCACCTTCAATTCTTGCCATGTATCTGCCTCCAGAAATACTGCAGTATCATTCGCAAATGAAATTTTCTTTGACTTTGTCACAAGTCGAAACAACGAGTTCGTGTATATTAAGAACAAGATTGGTCCAAGAATCGTACCTTGGGGAACCCAAGTAGTAACAACAGTGAAAGAGCTCAACGAATCATCAATCTGATGCACTTACTTCTTCCGGTCAGAAAACTTCTGAACCAATCCAGTGTTAACCCAACAAAACCATATTCCTCCATTGTCCTAAGCAACTCTTCATGATCGACCAAATCAAATGCCTTTGCTGTATAAAGAAATATACATAAGCATGGTTTAGATCTACCCAAACAGTCGTATATCAGAGATAGATATGCTATTGCGTCCTATGTTGAAATTCCCTTTCGAAATATATACTTTCGATGACTTATAGGCTTCTAGAAAATTAATTGTTCTCTCGTGGACGATTTTTTCGAAGAGTTTTGACAAACATGAAGTGAGGGATATAGGACGATAATTTTCCATGAGGTGTCTGCTTAAAATATTTTACTCCAGAGTCATACATATAGATACAAATCATAGACTACTCAGAGATGTAGTTCCAAGTTCCAATGCAGTTCTTTAATAAACTACTTCCTTTGACTTTTGCAATGCCAGAACAATGTAGAGAAAGCAGATTTATTATATCTGAAAGTAGTGATGATGTGCCAGTTAACTCGGATGCACCATTTATGTTCAAAATGTATACTATAAATGGTTGATTCAGTTAGGGTTTTTTCTGTTAGTTTATCAAAACTGGAGTTCACCCGAACAAGAAGCACTTTTTTGCCGAAGTTGCATCCAACTTCATTGAATGGAGATTTTTTTTCACTCAACCATATTAATAGCAAATATTTAGTTCTTACGGCAATAATCCACATGTCAAAGGTTTTAGTATTTATTCTATGATTGCGCGAAATCACTCCAATACTTATAAAAACAGTAATAAAACAGAAAGGAATGAATAGAAATTGACGCGCAAGCTCTCAAAAAGCTGCCCTGGCGCCATCTCCGCATAGGTTCTCTGCAGTGAGACAAAGATGCAAAACCTTGGATGAAATTTAGTGGGGAGTTGTGCGTCTCATTTGTTGTCTCTGTTATATGTATATCCATTGACTTTTGTTTTGTTTCTTGGCAGTTAGTGTATTTGTTACAAAAGTTGAAATTTAGTGGGGAGTTGTGCGTCTCATTCGTTGTCTCTGTTATAGGTATATCCCATTGACTTTTGTTTTGTTTCTTGGCAGTTAGTGTATTTGTTACAAAAGTTGTCAGAATACGGAATTTGAATTGATGTTTGTTGAAAATAATCAGGGTAAGAAGTCAGTGATGACAACCACAAAACGTAAAATGAATATGAAATCAATGTAGGAAAAAAATTGTTGAATAAATTTCGAATAAAATTAGAATAAAACAATTCACTATGAATGAAACAAAATTTATGAATGGGCCAACTATTTATAAGATGTTTTAATATCTCTTCAACTTCCACACTCACCACTAGGGCTCTCAAAATAATAATGTCAGTCTCTTCTAATAATACAAGGACCTCCGATATGCTTTTTTTAACAAGTAAAAAATAAGAAAAAAAAAATTCTTTGCCTTTACGAAGGCACATCGAGAACATTTCTGAAACATAGATGAGAGGCTCAGAGATCTTTTATCATGATAAAAGATCTCTGGGAATTGAAAATGGTATTCATTTCGATGATTACTATTTTGAATTCATCTATGTTTCGAAAGAGTAAAAAATAAATGACCCTGTAGAATTCGAGTTTTGAGAACGAAACAGAATTAAAATTTTTGTTTGTTGTAGGAAGGAATAACACTCTTTTCATCCCAGATATTCTCGAAAATCGTCTATGGCCTTTTTCATTTATTTATTTAATTCTTTTATTTATTTAATGCTTACAAGGAATACTTACAGGCCAGGCCTACAAAACAGTATTTACCTTTTAGAAACTGAATACATCGATTCGAATTGACAAAAGTTCAAGCAATAATACAGTTCCCTTCATTTTTTATTTCCCTTTTTGTACTATGTGAGAGTATTCCTGAGATTTCGCTCCAAATTACTGAGAGATATATTGAAAATATCCAAATCAGTGCGAACGTTGTTATATGTTGTGATCATCCTAAAAATCGGAGCATTCCGCGAACTGTTCGTCCTGCGAAACGGAGCACAAATGTGTCCCTATTTCGCAATCTAATATCAGCGACCCTGAACGGAATCGAATGCAGAATATCTGGTACACGGAACAAGCCATTGACGACTTTATATAAAATAATAATGTCAGTCTCTTCTAATAATACAAGGACCTCCGATAAACTATTATTCGAAATACTTCTGAATCGTTATTGTTCATAATTGCTGGCAATTAACACACAGATTCTTTGATATCTCGTATTAACAAAATAGTACTAAATAATACCTTTCATGAAAATATCACATGTCAATAACACAATATAGACAAAACGAAATATGAAAAAATGTAAAATCTTTAAATAGTCAGAAAATGATATCCATATATCTTTCTGTTTCATTTCTTTCTTCTCTGGTTGCTTCTAGATCAATTATATTCACAGCCAATGAATCAACAGATCATCACATGAACTTCATTACATTATTTGAAAATATAGGTATAGAAGATGAAAAAATATTTATAACTTGGGCACTCAGTATGCTGAACTCAATATAATATGTGAAATTGCAAAATTATATGTTGAAAACAGGATTTTAAAACAACAAAGAAAGAGATTTATAATCAGAGTTGATAGAGTGATAATTACCGAATTGTCTTTCTCTCAAAGAGTCACTTATAAACCAATGCATGATTCATAAAGGACATAACTTAGCACATACCTAGAAAAATCAGAGTCGGCAAATGTCAAAACTGATTTTTTCTTCAGTATTTCAAAAGATTCTCCTCTTCACAA
The DNA here is from genome assembly GCA_038502775.1 of Hippodamia convergens. Classification (NCBI taxonomy): domain Eukaryota; kingdom Metazoa; phylum Arthropoda; class Insecta; order Coleoptera; family Coccinellidae; genus Hippodamia; species Hippodamia convergens. Next base: position 47,628 of record JAVSIQ010000398.1, read on the forward strand.
TAGATAGTTAGTTAGATAGATAGATTTATTCATTCTCATAAACACCATACATTATGTAAAGAGATAACGTCAAAATGAAAAGTAACAAATACTAACCTACGAGTAGATAAAGAGCGCTCGGATCTAAGATGAGAGGAACTCCTGAATGCTGTAAGGTTTTTTTTCAATCAGAAATTTTTTCAACCCAGATTTGAAAGACTTGAAAGTTTTTATGGTTTTTATGACATTAGGAATTTTATTGAAAAGGGTTATGCAGCTATACTCTGCATTTCTCTCAGTTGCGTGTGATTATGTTTGGGGAAATGCAAAGGTAACATGCATGGTTTGATTTATATTTTCATAGGGGCTGAAATAAATTTCTCTATTTTTATGGAAAAATAAGAGACACCTGTAGATGAAAAGACCAGTTAGTGTTAAAATGTTGGTCTTTTTAAAATAACCACGACACGACTGCCAGTAGCCGATTAGCCGATTTCTGAATAATGAAAATTTGATCAACACCAGTACACCCTCACCAAGCAATTATTCCGTACGATACTAGTGCTTGAAAATTAGCATAGTTAAGTATCTCTAGTACATTGAGATCCACCTTTCTCGCCATCACACCCGAAGAATACACGACCGAAACAAGTTTTTGTTTGAGACACGCTGAGTGTTCATTTCAAGTTAAATATGAATCTATAGTCACACCTGAAAATCTTGTGTTTAAAGAAATGAGAACAGTGTGATACAGAAGGTCGACTTTCTAGATGCAGAAAAAAACATACACTCAGTTTTGGTGGAATTTAATATGAGGCTATTCCTTTGACACCACTGATATACAGATGTCGCTGTTTGTTCAGCCGATGAAATGACTGAATTCATATCGTTTTCTCGAATATGAGTGTACCTTCCAGGCAGAGCCACAATCTACTACAAATATCATCAACTTTCATTTTCATGAAAAATTCAATAAGAGACTACTCTCAAAAACTTGCTTCTGTCTACTTCACTTTTCAAATATTACAAAAAACAATGTAGGCGATTTCCAATAGTTTTTCTTGGTCTGTAATAGTCACATTATCAAAATCTAACTGATGATGTTCTTCTAGATGGTGTTCAGATAGTGCAGCTTTCATTTCAATGCCTCTCTAACTTTGGCGTTCATACTTGTGTTGTTAAGTAATATTTTTTAACAGCTGTTTAGTCTGGCAAAAATATCATCTTTGCCAATTGGAAAAAGGGATTTTGAACACTTAGTTGCTACAATTAAGTGTTGGAGTTTTTTGCCTTTTAGTTGATTGTAGAGTGCATGTTGCAAGTTGTGAGTGACCAGATTAGTATCCATCCATGTGCCCTCTATGAGTTGCCTTACTTTGCAGGTAAGTCCTAGGTATACAGGGTGGGACATCCACATTTTTACCCCCAATTTTGAGGTTTGAATTGAAATAACGAATAAACTCTAGGACTGTTAAAATTTTGTTGAAAGGTTGACAAATAAGTGTTTTCACATGAGTTCGATATCACTATTCCTTTTGTTGAAACCCCTAACAGCTCTCATTTTGAAATAGGTAATATGGGTTGGGTAGAACTGGTTGGAAAGGTAATTCAATTTCCTGTATGAGTGTAGTTTTCCATCGCTTTATTACTATACAAAATGACTCAGTTTTCCACCAAAAACTTCCATCTTTGAGATGGAAAAAACGCTCGGACGGGTCAAAAAATGATTTCGATTTCACTACTCCTCTAGCCGCTACCCTAAGAGCAATTGATATTGAATTCATTTTTTGACCCGTCCGAAGGTTTTTTCCATCTCCATAAAGCTAGAATCATTTCATTAGTACAGGCCTAATGAGGTGTATTACTGGACATATGATACTATCTAAAATTAACAATCCACCACAAATTAATTTGGACAGACTGTTGCTAGAGGCCTTCGAATAGGTCACACCAAGCTGACCCATAACTAGCAAATTAGTTCAGAGGATCAGCCCGAATGCAAATGGTGTGACAATATTTGTTTAACCGAATAGCACTTGAATTTCGTGAATTCAAATTTAGACTTATTTTCGAAATTGAAAGAAACCTTTCAACACCAGGTGTTCAATTTCCCGGAATATTTAAAATGTTTTTCAAAATAATTATAATGAAGAGAACACTTGCAAGTCAAAAATTGTAGCTGAAAATATTTTCAAACCATTTTTTCATGTCTTCATCAGTTTTTGAAATATATGGTATGTTACTATTAGTGGTTTCGATAATCATCAATTTCCATGTTTGTGATTTCATGATAAATGATCAATGAAACCCTGAAAAAAATTTCGTTTTAAATTCTCCCAGAAATTTTTTATTCAATTGAAAAGATTATTCTATTCATTTTTCAATATATTATCACTAATTATTTACATAGAGCTTTTTTTTTCACAATTTTTTCTTCTAAACATGAAAAAAATATTAATTATTTCATATGATGAACTTCGGAAATATGGATTTTCGGCAAATATCATAAACTCAATAATTTTGTAATGAGGCATAAGCCAGTGAACATCCTTCAACATTCAACTCTTATTTTCTCTTTCACTGTTCTGAATTGCACATTTGAATCGTTCGTCAAAGGTTCAATTACATAAAAAGTATTTTTCTCTGCATTTTCTTTATGGATTATTTTCGAAGTTTCAGAGAGCAGCCATAATTTTTTACTCGGTTTGTTGTGTTGTGGTTATTTTTTGAAGAAAAAAGAGTGTCTCCTCAGAACAGGCATATTTCTTCTTTCTGCCCGAAGCAACGTTTTTACCATGATTCTCATTATTTGAGGCCGTATGAAAAAATAAAAAGCAACAAATTCTAGCAGGATGAAGAATCCTTCAATCTCTTAAAAAATCAGAAATCATTGTTTATATGTAAAAAATAAATAGATGAAAAATATTGCTATTTTCCTTTCTGTAAATTTTTGGTCATAACTCAAAATTAAAATATATTAGAAAAATTTTGTTCGCAGATTAGTATTAGTTAGGATTAGAAAAATCTAGAGAATGTGTAATTTGTTTTTGTCTAGCAACTAGTTCTGGAAACGTCCTCACTAGACAAAGAATTTTAAACACCATGTGCAAATGAATAGCAGGATTAGGCAAGAATAAGCCATGCAAGCTAGAAGTACTGGCCTAGCATCATTCCGTGAATATGTTTTCAAAATTATGAAACCGGTTTTAACGATGTATACTTGTTCTTTCAATTCTCCTTTTTGACATTCTTTTTCTCACAATTCATCTTGTTCCGACTATCTCGTTATTGCTTCGAACAATAAAGCCCTTCAATAATCTTCTGTAAAACAAAAATTCTTGTTCACTCATATTATTATATATTTTGGCACAAAGCACGGTGTTCCGAGAACCGCACATTATCTCTACTCTCAATCGTAAACGTCAATCTGAAAATTAAATAATTTTTTCTCCAAGAAATTGGTATCCAGAATGAATCAACAATGAAAGCTCCACTTCAATTAATATCTCTATCAAATTTCCGATATGCTTTTTCCAACAAGTAAAGAATAAATGACCCTCTAGATTTCGAGTTTCGAGAACGAAACTGAATTGCAATTTTCTCTGCGGAAATGTATGTTGTAGGAAGGAATAACACCCTTTTCATCCCAGATATTCTCGTTTTCCATGAGGGTTTCTGTCATATATATTCTGCGATGCAAGCTTTCGTTGATCCCTGCCTTGAGTCCTATCCGCACGCTTTCTTTATCCTCCAAAACATATATGAAAAACAAGGCGTTGAGCTAGGGGATAGAAGGAAAACCAATATATTCAATCTGACCGAAACGGCTTTACAGTGTAGGTTCTAGAACAAAGTATATGAACTTTGCCCTCCTGGGTGAGTCTTCACAAGATATAAGGGTAATCCACCTAAAGAATTCCGTACTCAGATGTGTCGGAGGAGTAACCTGAAGATCATAGAACTATTACATTATTTCATCCAATTTTAAAGATTACAGTCCATGAATGTCCATCCAAAAGTAGATGAAATATTTAACATTTTGATAAACCAACAAAAAATTATATCTTATGATAATAAACATCTTCATCAAGAAAATGTTTTTCTATCATTCTTTCGATCATGAGGGGTTAAATCAATTAAGCACTACTTTGTTGAAATTAAAGTTAAAAGAAATGATCGATTTTTTTAGTCCACTGAGATTAGATTCGTTAGATAGAATGAAGATACATACTAAACTTACTTGGAAGAGACTAGTTGCACTCAGGTAGTTCAACCCAGTGGGAATATCTTCTGAAATATAACTCCTGAAGAAGCCAGGCACTCGAACTGGTGAAACGTCGAGAACGAATACAAGTCGACGGCCGAAATGCTCAAAAGAATAGGTTACAATTATCATCGAAATGAATACCATCTTGAATACATAGGCTCGCAGATCATTCATCATGAAGCTGATGAAAACGAATCAAATCTCGTAACTGAAAAAAAATATCGGTTTCCGTTTTATTTGGCATCATCAGTAGGAAATAGTTATTGCTAACGTTATTGCTAAGAATGTAGAAAAAGCAACATATTGTTGACTTGAAACATAAAAATATTCTGACAAGCGTCAGAATATCTCTTCGTTCGATACAGAGTGGAATGTGTCGAATTTCCAAGGCCAGAGGTGTAATTTTATAATTGTGAATGGTATTCCATTTTGCTCGATTTCGACTGGTTTGATTACTTCTTGACTAGATAGGTAAAAATATCGAGAAAATTCCTGGGCTCAATTTTCATGAAAACACCATTAGTGAAAACCGTTTCATTATATTTTTTTTTTTTACTTGATATATTATGGATTCCAGACATGTGCCATTACTTTTCAACTTACGAGAATATCTGAAAAAGATTAACACTTTCGAAAAGCGCTTTTTCACCGAAAATAAGAAATTATATTCAATTTTTTTTTCTCCTGAAAAAAAAACAGTTTTTTATTTTGAGTTCGAGCGTATTTTTTCATTTTATAAAAAAAAATCAACGTTGAGAAAAAATTTGGAATGATGCCTTATTTCCAGTGAAAAAGTTCTTGTTGGAAGTTTTTAATGAGAATGTTATGGCATATCTTCGAATTCGAAAAAATATAGAATTTTGTTCTATTTCCAAAACAAATGAAGATATTCTGAAACAGCTTCCACTACTAGTGTTTTCACAGAAATCGAGCACAGGACTCCTCTCAACGTTTTTACCTATTGCGTCTAGAAGTACCAAAAACAGCCAAAATCGAGGAATTTGGGATACCCTGTAGACACACATTCAATGATAGAGAGAAACTTAATCATCAATTTTTAGAGACTGCTAGACATGTCAAGAAGTGAGTTAGCGTTTAGTATGATATGAAATACCTTATCATTTGCAGATTTGGTTAATGAATCTAAGGTTCTCAATAATACCTGTATGAACAATATCATCTATGTTTCACTCTTATGTGAACCACCACCAGTTTTTTTTACTGCCCATATTGATTATTTTTCGGATAATGTCATATACTCATCTAAAGCTCAGATTTGAAATACAGAAAGGAAATCATGAGACTTTTGGGATAACTATCAAAATAAATAAGAAAATAAAATTCACAAATAACAAATTTTGTCCACCCACTTCCAAACATTTTTCGCACCTTCTTAGTATGTCCCCAATGTGTCCTTTTTATGAAATACTGTATTTATATGTGTTCAGATGTTTTCTGTTAATTTCTTGCAGAAAACTTGTATTTTCAGCCTCCTACAGTTTTTAACCCAAGTTTTCAAGACCCAAGTCCATGCAATTAGCTTCAACAATGCACTAGTACCACTTAAACTTTTAACTTTGTCCATTTCAATAAGGAGATTTCATTCAATCAGTCTAGATAATTCTCATCGGTCATATCTGAAATGATGAACCAAACTATTACTCGAAATGTAAACCATAAAGAAATGAATATTGTATTACAATTAAAATGACAGCATGAGTTCTGACATCGTTTTTTTTTTCACACCATCACAGATATATAATCAGAGTTTTATAAATCAGATGAACGAATGTTTTCTGCAACCTCTGATAGAAGATTTTTCCTCTCCTGGAATCTGCCATATCATATCATACCTCACATCCTCTCACTTATTCGCTTCATTGATCCGTGCAAGGATCGTATAACTGCAAGAACGTGAAGCTCTTTGATCTCGTGTTACAGCAAATATTTGCCCCAAATAGAAATCGATCAATTTTTTATCGAAGTACTTTGATGCAGTTCACCTATTACATTATTGGATATCGTCGAGGGCGAGAAATGATTCCAGGTCAGGATGAGTGGGAATAATCTTTGATGTCATGTTCTTGCTTGCTAGAGCCTATAATATATTCAAATACGTTCGTCAAGAGTAATGAAGTGTATTTGGAATGGCTGATTATTGACTTACCCCATTGCTAATTTTGAAAGGTTCACATAAACTCATCTTCAACGAACATGCTACAACTTTTAGTTCATGCTATATTCTGAAAGTATAGAGATTTTTCGATTTTTGTAGTACAAATATTATAGGTGATTTCCCTTGTTGAAGTTCATTCTCTGATTGATTTCGTAATTAGTAGATTCAGTGTCCCACAAAGGTTCTGTGGTCCCAACACTTTTTCTTTATTGCGTGTAGTGAGTTCTTCGGTTTTTTTCCACCTTGCTAGTAGAGCATAGGTGACAATGGAGTGTAGTACTGCAGTGTATAACCACAGTACCATTTCGATTCTCTTCCTCATGTTTTTTCAAAGAGCCTCTTGCGGCCTCGCATGGCTATCTTAGCTCTGTAATAGTATATTCTAAAACAAGTTGCAGAATGAGCTCCTATTCCAACACGAATGCGAAGTTCGAAAACGAGCGACGAAGGAGCGAGTTTTCGATAGCATGAGAGTTGGAATTGCCTTCTGCAACGAGTATTAGACAGTATTTTCTCTATTTCAGTCAATTTTTGTGAAAACCTCTTAAAATTCAAATGAAAATTCAGATTAGTGACTTTTGTTTTGTATCTTGGCAGTTGGTGTGACATACGAAATTTGACAGATCACGGAATTTGAATGATTTGCTCCGAAACTTGATTCGATCGGAGGTCAGTACTGACAATCATAAAAAGAAAAATATAACTGAAAACAATGCTGTAATGAGTTTCATTACAGCACTACTTTTAGTACTTTAATGAACTCATTACGACACTGAAATAGAGAAAGGAATTTTTCACCTTGTTTTTTAGTTGAGGTTACAGTCTAGGATAAGTCCCGGATAGCGACACTCTCTGGAGAAGTTGAGAGTCTCTTTCAGATTATGATTCCTTCTTTTGGTGAAGAGAATCAGGATTGACTGTCAGTCCCTCTTCCTCACACCACCCCTCGATCATACTGAGGGCAAATTGCATTCTGCTGCTCAGTGTGCCTTCAAGCTCTCGCAGTTACCACTTAATCGTCAGCGTATGTCTGAATGTTGTAACTGTCTGCCGTAAGTCTCTCCGAAAGACTTCCATTACCAAGCGCTACAGCAAGGGCAATTGAAACTCTCCCCTGCATGTTAGCTCTTTTTCTCTGCAAAAACATCAATTTTTCTTTAGTTCCGTATAATTATCAAAACTATGTATCACATCTGAAGAAAAAACTGAAAATCCCAAAAAAACGAAAAAAACCCATAAAAACTCGAAAACACTCCATAAAAATCGTCGGGTTGAGCCTTTAAAAAAAACCCTGATTCTAATCATGGGGTTCTCAGTAATTTTTCTCAGGGAATCGATTAAACACAAAACATTTCAGGTCCGATTAATCCTCATATTAGATATTCTATATCCAACTTTGACTTTTGAACGGATATCGCTGCATAGCGCCGCAGAAACAGAAGTTTGGGTTTCAACCAAGTCGGATGTGAAATCCCCCGCTGAATCCGAAGCTGAAATCGAAAAGAAAGGTTCATCATGAAATTAAAAAGATGGACTATACTATATGGATTATATATTTCCTATACCATTCCTGACCTGAATGAACGCAGCTGGATTTTTGACCAACATACGCAGAATGGACGAAAACTTTTTTGGTTTCATCTAAATCACATGGTAAGGACACAAATCTGCCTGAAAGTCCAGTCAGACAGTCTCTCAACGCAATTGCGCCTTGTCGAATTTTTGAATCTACGACTCTTTTCAATTGATATATGAGATTTCTGATAAAAAAACACAAAAAGAATCACCAACCTGTAAAAATATACTTTTTTCGATCGTTGCCATTATGGCTGTATTTTTGACTGAATTTAAATTAGGTTGTTCATGTGCATATGTGAAATATTTGGTTGAGCAAATTCAAAAAGCAGTCCTGTAGTCTCGAAGTCGTTTTGATTTAATTCTCAACACCAGGTTACTTTTCGATTTCAAATTAGAAAAGTTTCACTATAAACTAAATGATTTACCGCCCCTAGAATTTGCCACCTCGGCAGGTTTCTCGGTTTGCCGGCCCTGGCAGCGGCCCTGCGTTTAACACTGATTTGATGATTGGAATAAAAATTGAAATATCGATTGCGATTGGTGTGTATTTGAACACACGTGTCCCAAAGATTTGTTTATCGAAACGTCTAAAGAAAGTATATCATACTGGTCTATTGTGAATTTTATTGTACAATCCTCATGAGGATATATGGGAAAAATTGATTTCTGACATCTTGCCAAATTTCATGGAGAAATTCCATGAATTTTGCT
>JAVSIQ010000400.1:0-2500 GCA_038502775.1 Hippodamia convergens
GTATGGGTCCTATCGCTCGAAGTCCCCGGAAATTCCTCTATTTTCAGGACGGGTCCGCCCGCGAAGATTCCTTAGCGACTACCCCGCCTTGTCCTCAGTCGATATTTCCGGGGATTTTCAAAGAGCAGATTTCGAACGCCGTCCTGGTATGGGTCCTATCGCTCGAAGCCCCCGGAAATTCCTCTATTTTCCAGGACGGGTCCGCCCGCGAAGATTCCTCAGCGACTACCCGCTTGTCCTCAGTCGATATTTCCGGGGGAATTCAAAGAGCAGATTTCGAACGCCGTCCTGGTATGGGTCCTATCGCTCGAAGCCCCCGGAAATGTGTTTTCTTTTCCAGGACGGGTCCTCCCGCGAAGATTCCCTAGCGAATACCCCGTCCTGTCCCCTTTTCCTGCTGAAAATTCCGGGGGAATATTGCTAGAGGTGAATTCTAATGCCATTTAACTCTAGTGTCTGATTGTCCAAGTCCGAAAAAAACATTCCGAACAAAGACGATGCCGTCCGCGATGATCCCAATATCCGAGGGTTATCCCGTGCTCTCCAGGCATATGTATGTGTTGGTGGTATCGGTGTCGGATGGGAACTTAGGAAAATATTCAAATACGATATAGGGCGATTCGTACTTGTACTTTGTGAAGTTTTTCGACTTCTATATGTCTGGATTAGTTCCTCATCGACTTTGAAGATAGTATAAATGGTTATAGGTCCGGCCGTCTGCGCTCGAGCAGTCGCGTCGTGGCTTCGCTCCGACCCCGGTCGGACCCTCGGCACCCGAGATTACTACCTGAACGGTCCGAGGGGTATCCCGTGCTCTTCCAGGCATGTGTATGTTGGTGGTATGGGTGTCGGATGGGAACTTAGGAAAATATCAAATACGATATGGGGCGATTCGTACTTGTACTTAAGTGAAGTTTTTCGACTTCTATATGTCTGGATTAGTTCCTCATTCGACTTTGAAGATAGAATAAGATGGTTGATAGGTCCGGCCGTCTGCGCTCGAGCAGTCGCGTCGTGGCTTCGCTTCCGACCCCGGTCGGACCCTCGGCACCCGAGATTACTACCTGAACGGTCCGAGGGGGTATCCCGTGCTCTCCAGGCATGTGTATGTGTGGTGGTATGGTGTCGGATGGGAACTTAGAAAGATATTCAAATACGATATGGGGCGATTCGTACTTGTACTTAGTGAAGTTTTTCGACTTCTATATGTCTGGATTAGTTCCTCATCCGACTTTGAAGATAGAATAAGATGGTTGATAGGTCCGGCCCCTGCGCTCGAGCAGTCGCGTCGTGCCTTCGCTTCGACCCCGGTCGGACCCTCGGCACCCGAGATTACTACCTGAACGGTCCGAGGGGGTATCCCGTGCTCTCCAGGCATGTGTATGTGTGGTGGTATGGGTGTCGGATGGGAACTTAGAAAAATATTCAAATACGATATGGGCGATTCGTACTTGTACTTTAGTGAAGTTTTTCGACTTCTATATGTCTGGATTAGTTCCTCATCCGACTTTGAAGATAGAATAAGATGGTTGATAGGTCCGGCCGTCTGCGCTCGAGCAGTCGCGTCGTGGCTTCGCTTCCGACCCCGGTCGGACCCTCGGCACCCGAGATTACTACCTGAACGGTCCGAGGGGGTTCCCGTGCTCTCCAGGCATGTGTATGTGTGGTGGTATCGGTGTCGATGGGAACTTTGAAAAATACATGACTTGTCAGAACTTATAATTATTCCTGACAGAATTTCCTCGTAGTCCGAACGTCAGCTTTCGAGCAGTGGTTTCGTGCACTTCGCTCGACCCGCATCGTGCGGCGCACCGAAGATTAGTACCTGAATTATCCGATGGGGTATCCCGCGTTCTCCAGGCATATGCATATGTGATGTTATCATTTTTCGGATGGGAACTTAGAAAAAAAAACACTTGTCTGAACTTATAATTATTCCTGACAAATTTCCTCGTAGTCCGAACGTCAGCGCTCGAGCAGTGGTTTCGTGCCCGTCGCTCGACCCGCATCGTGCGGCGCACCGAAGATTAGTACCTGAATTATCCGGAGGGGTATCCTGGGGTCTCCTAGCATATATGTAAAGGGATGGAGAATGGGTCATATCTGGTCGGTAGAGTCTGAGTTCTTTTCAGGATGACGATACTCTGCTTGCTGGTAGGCTCGAATCCGATCTCCGCAGTGATTGGCTTGAGGTCTGTTTGTGGTAATATTATATTTAAGATGTTGTGTCTCGTATTAGGACCATTACCGCTCTCACGCTTCCTGTCATGAGCGACCCCTCGCAGCGAGATCGCGGTCCTCTTCGTCTCTTTGTATTCGAATGGCCTGATGCGATCGATCTTAAAAATGTGTTTAGCCTCTTCTGGTTATGTACACTTAACATATGCGACCGCTCACCTCGTTCCGAGCGAAAAATTATATACCGAACATAAGAATTGTTGAGTATCTCTCGAATCACCGTGTCGTTAAACATTCATGTATAACGAAGGGTCGAGAGGAT
>JAVSIQ010000400.1:5000-27509 GCA_038502775.1 Hippodamia convergens
AACGGGATCAGCGTGTCTTAGCGAAATAACGTATACCGAGAGTACGTCCGCGTCGTTCATAACGATCGCAGATTGTGTACCTGGTTAGGCGTTTCGCGGAAGACCGAACGATCCTTGTCTGATCGACGTTGAACAACGGGATCAGCGTGTCTTAGCGAAATAACGTAAACCGAGAGTACGTCCGCGTCGTTCATAACGATCGCAGATTGTGTACCTGGTTAGGCGTTTCGCGGAAGACCGAACGATCCTTGTCTGGAATGACTCGTTCAGTCAGATCAATTCGGGTACCTAGGACGCACGTGGCGTTCACGGTAAAGCGAAGGTGAAGTGAAAAGCCGATGAGCCTGCCGTAGGTTTTAAAGATTATCGCCCCAATTCGATCCGCATCTCCGTCGAACGCTAGTCGCCGTTGCTCTCGAGGATGAGATCGATTGCTACAACGGAATGGAGCGATAGGGACGGGAGACCATCATTCCACGGACGAAGACGTCGACGTTCTACGACGCCCGCTAAACTAGCGTTTTAACAATCGCTCTGTATGCGGGAAAGTCGAGGCGTCTGTCTTCGTCCGAAATTTTTACGATAACTGTCACTTGTTTAGTACGCGAACGAGCTGAAACTCGTCGAGTTTGAGCCTATCTACGTGTGCTTAGTCCGCTCGCTTAGCACGAGAGGGACGGGTATCATCGTCAGAGGAGGCCGATTCGATAGCGGTTCATCGTGAGCGTCTCGATTTTCGAGGGATCGACACTACAGTGTGTCGTGACCGAGATATCGAACCTAAAAGATTACCCTGAACGGTGGATCACTTGGCTCGTGGGTCGATGAAGAACGCAGCTAATTGCGCGTCATCATGCGAACTGCAGGACACATGAACATCGACATTTCGAACGCACATTGCGACACTGTCCTCGGACCACTCCTGACTGGGGGTCGGTTCCATATCAAAGACTGCCCGGTCAGATTCTGGTTGGACGAAGTGACGACGAGGCCTCTCTCTTGCGATGCGGTTATATTCGAAAGGATAGGAACCGCGAGCTATCGAGAAGAGGCCGTAGTGTCGTCTAACGTCCTTCCCACAGAAGAGGCCGTTAGGGCGTGTTGGACGGTTGACGCGCCGTCTTGAATTGCGAAAGCAAACTTTGGTGTTGCGGTATTGCAAAATTCTGCTCCCATAACTGTAGGTACGTGATCGACGTGTCCGAGAAATCTTGAACGACGTCCGATCGCATAGTACGATCCAGTTATAAGGATTGGCTCTGAGGATTGTGACGCGTCGGGCTTGATGAGGAAGTGGGTCACGGTTAACGTACCGGGCCTGGGCGAGGTGATGCGTTTCGCTTGCGTTACGTTTGATCCGAGCTCGGTCCCGTGTCTTGGCCTCCCGCGGAATCGTCAAACTTCGAGACCTCGTGAGCGCTCGCAAGGGTGCTTTGGGTGTTCTCTGCGGCCGTCATCCAACAATCAACTCAGAACTGGCACGGACTGGGAGAATCCGTCTGTCTAATCAAAACAAAGCATTGCGATGACCTTTGCAGGTGTTGACGCAATGTGATTTCTGCCCAGTGCTCTGAATGTCAACGTGAAGAAATTCAAGCAAGCGCGGGTAAACGGCGGGAATAACTGGGGTTATGGCGAACCACAACAGGTTTTGTCGATGGAATGTGACTCAGCTTGGGGTAGGCGGCAACGCCAACGGCCATGAGGCGGACACCCTTCGGGGCCTCCGTCCAAAGCCGTCTGCTCCTACGCTGTCACTTCCGGCAATCCTCTGTTGTGGCCAACGCCATAAGGTAACCCACTCCAAGCGGAGTGGCCCCGGGACAGGAAGGGAGCAGTCGTCCAAACAGCCCAAAACTGGACGTAAAACGACTTGCTGTTCGCTCCCGTCGCGACGTGAATTTTCGCCTAGTGGCGTCGTCGCGACCTGTGGACTGCACGGGGGAAACACTGCGGGGGTTGCGCCGCGCAGTGCCTCGTGGCCAGAAGTGACTCTCTGGTCCCGTGAGGGCAGATACGTAGGAGTTGTCATCCTACCCCTCCTTTTGGGGTTCTAGGTCGAGACAACCCCGAAGTGCATCCTGAGCCCTGCTGTGCGACTAACGAGCGTTTAGGCGAGCGATTTTCGTGCTGTTAGTGGCTCGTTGGGTGTTACCGACGAGTTTATCGGCAAGTGTCTACCCACCTCCTCGTGGTGAACCCCGGTAACGGTCTTCGACCGGCTAACGGGTAGACGCGATCTCAGGTCTGGCATTAAGTGACTCACATCTCGGCGGCTTGCGAGGCTTCAAGCTTGTCGGTGGTCCACCTTCACGCCTGAGAATAGAAGGTTCCGAGCTTCGTCGGTCCTGTGCTTGGGCGAGTCACGGATCGACGCATTGCGGGTGTGGACGGCGTTTTCCTAACTACTAAAGCCGGTGAGTTATTTATATCCCACCGGTGAGTCCACATTAGTCCGGAGTGAAGGGGCGTAGCTAGGTTGCGATGGTGCTTTGCCAGTGCGGTAAAGTATTCTCCACCGAAGCGAACCTCAGAGCTCACATCAGGAGGCTGCGATGTCGCGGGCCTCCTGCCGATGCCGAGGGAAAGTGCCCTATCTGTGCGGCCGAGTTGAATACCTTTCGGGGTATGCGGCAGCATTGGAGGAGGGCGCACCCTGACTCTTTCAACGAAGAGTTGGAGGCTCGTTATGAGGGAAACCGGAGAGGGGAGGACTGGACGGAGGAGGACGATGTTGAGCTTGCTCGGTGCGAACTCACCTGTACTGGGAGGTATGTGAACCAGTTTCTCATGCCGTTCTATCCTGATAGGTCTCTTGATTTCATCAAGAACCGTCGGAGAACGCCCCGGTATAGGGAAATCCTACAGCGCCTCCGCGTCCCGCGAGGTTCTCGATGTATTTCGGGAAATGAGCGAGTCGGTGGCTGCGCTAGCCACCTCTAGGGAGTACCTCGACGAAGCTGCGGGAACTCTAGTGGAAGAGGAGCTGATCGTTCCGGCCCCGTCCGATCGTGGGCCTCTTAACCCGAATGCGGAGGAGTTCGTTCCGCTGAGAAGGAGTACTATATCCCAATTCCTTCATGACTACTGGCAGGACCAAGGTGGATGGTCCGAGAACGACTCTGTCCTTTATAGGCTGAGTCAATCCTCAAATGTCAGTGCTCAACGAGAGCTGGTCAGATCTGAGTTTGAAGCCTATCTGCGGTACCTGTTTCCACAGGTGTCCGCCAGAGGAGGCCGAGACCGCTCGAACATCAGAGCTAGACAATGTCAACCGAGGCGGGTCCTTAATCGGGTCGAAGAACGAACCCACCTGTTCAGGACGTGTCAGCGTCTGTACAGAAAGGACCGCGCCGCCTTGGCCCGGAGCGTCATCAATGATGCACCTCTGGGGGGTCATACCTTCCCAGACATAAAATCCGCGGAGAAGAAATTCTTCGATCTGTTTGGTCAGCCCTCTTGTTGCGATAGGGAGCAGATAAAAGATGGTCGAGGGGCGACGGACCTCGGGACTCCTATCTCCGAAATGGAGATTAAGGATGCTCTCAAAGCGTCCAAGTCGCCTTCCACTGGCGTCGATGGTCTTTCGATCAGAGACATCAAGAAGGTTCCCTTGAGGAGACTCGTACTACTCTTTAACTGCATGTTCCTCGTCGGTGTTACACCGCTTACTTATAAGAGAAACAGAACCATCTTAATCCCTAAGAGTGGCGACCTCTCAGATGTTGATAATTGGCGCCCTATTACCATCGCTTCGGTGGTTATTAGGGTCCTCAAACGGATAGTCGGGAAGCGCTTAGGCTCTGTACCATTACACGGACACCAGCGAGGTTTTCAGCCGGTTGACGGAGTCTTACTGAATAATCTGACCTTACAAGCTCTCATCAAGGAAAGGCGTATGGGCTTGAGGCCCTATAGTATTCTTAGTGTCGATGTCCGCAAGGCCTTCGACCCTATCTCTCAGCGCTCCATCGCTCGAGCTATGAGACGATTCGGGATAGACGAGGTGACGAGAAGGTACGTGGAAGACTCCTTGGAGGACTCCACTACCGTGGTCGAGGTCGGGGGCAAGAAGACTGGCGAGCTCCCAATCAGGAGGTGGGTAAAGCAGGGCGATCCGCTTTCACCCTTCCTGTTCAATCTCGTTCTGGACGAGCTGATTTGTGAGTTAGAAGAGACTGGTGATGGGCTACCCATTAGTGCGTTCCAGAAGGTTGCAGTCTTAGGCTATGCCGACGACTCGCTCCTGCTGGCCGAGTCACCACGGGCTGCCACTCGACTTCTCAAGAGGACTACGGAGTTTTTCAAATTGAGAGGGATGGCCCTGAATCCCTCTAAGTGCGCTGCGTTAACCGTTCAGGTTAATCGTGGCAATGAGCATTCGTATAACATCACCCGTTCACTATTTTTTGTGGACGGCATGCCGATCAGGCAGCTCCAGCCCTCAGAGATGTTCAGGTACCTTGGTGTGAACTACGGAGTTATGGGCCAGCTCAAGCCTGTTCTCGACGATCTTAACATTCAGCTTCGTATAATTGGGGCTGCGCCGCTGAAACCGCAGCAAAAATTGGAGATGCTCAAAGTCTTTTTGCTGCCGAAATACTATCATGCTCTGCAAAGCCCAGTCGTTACCCTGAAGACATTACGTTATGTCGACAGGGTCGTGCGGGTAGCCGTTCGCGGCTATCTTCACCTCAACAGGACGTGCGCGGAAGCCTTCATCCACGCCGCGATTCGTGAGGGCGGTGTGGGTGTGACCTGCTTTGCAGATTTCATACCCGCCGTCCTGCGAAGCAGATTCAGTTCGCTGTATCTGCACGCCGACCCAACAACGTCGGCCGTACTCTCCTCTGAATACTGTAGGAAGCTTTATTCCAAGCTTTGCGGTTGGACGAGGGATTGCGGGGGAAGTATGAGAGCGCTTAACTACCGAATGTCTGAGCGGCTCGAGTCTAGTTACTCGGGCAACGGCTTGGGGCCCGCAGTCCAGCGATTGGATTCCTAACCCTCCACCCTTCTGGTCTGGTTCTGACTTTGTCAGGGCAGTCCAACTTCGAGGCAATTTATTGCCGACCCGGGGATTCCCTCCAATCCTGTACAGAACCGCCTGTGCTGGTACGGGTGCGGCAGGACGGAGTCCTCAAGCCATGTGCTTCAAAAATGTCCTGAGGTACATCGGCCGAGGATACATCGACATAACCATCTCGTCGATGGAATTCGTCGAGTTGCTGAGAAGCGAGGGTGGATTGTGGAGGTGGAACCATGGGTGCGCTGTGTAGACGGGGCTCTTAAAATTCCTGACCTCATTTTGCATCAGGGCTCCCGAGTCGTCGTGATCGACGCGACTGTTTCGTGGAAGGGACCTAGTCCTTTATCCGTGGCCGCACAAAATAAAATTGCCCTTTATAGCGAGCCCTTTATATTCTACACCAGAATCCATCATGGAACTGAAATATTTCGAAAAATTTGGAAATTTCTATCATTTATTTACGTTGTTTCGATGTCAGGGTTGTAAATTTGAATTCACCCGGATAATAAAAATACTGTTGAAAAGCCCTTTTGCCATAGATTGATGAACATGAAAATCAATTCGCCAGAGTGCTTATAAGTACTCAAAAAAAAATATTTTCTGAAAGTAGGTTTCGCGCTTGATCGGGCGTTTGAGTTTCCAGGAAAAAAATTCATAAAAATGTTTCTATGGGTACGGGAAACAGGAAAATGGTCAAAATTAGTTATTTGAGTCGTTCCGCATCTTTTGCATCAATCAAGAAATCGCTCATGTTCGTAGAAGTGATTTAACCGATCGTTTATCACCTTTTTTTTAGGTATTTAACGAGTTAAAAATTACTCTGCATTACAGTGTGGCAGATTTTAATGTCAAATTTAGTCTGAATTATCCATATATATGTTTATCAGAAGAAAACACTGCTCAAGAGCGAGTAGAAGTCGAAAAAATCAAATATCCGATGTTGGATCCAACATCTGGATGGTGGACCCCATTAACAGCGAACATGAGCTGGGACTTTTTTATATAATAGGATATATATTCATTTATATATCCTTTATATGTACAGCAGGTTTTTTTTTTCCAATGAAAACGATGCACCTCCATAAGGAATTTCCGAGTTTCGTACCGATGCACCTCGATAAGGATTTTCCGAGTTTCGTACCGATGCACCTCGATAAGGATTTTTCGAGTTTCGTACCGATGCACCTCGATAAGACTTTTGCAAAGTCCCTACCGATGCACCTCGATAATTTACCGATGCACCTCGATGATTTACCGATGCACCTCGATAAGACGAAAAAAGTATCATAATAACCATAATTAATTTATAGACCCCCTTTTAAGTTACATACATGAAAATATTCACTCCAAACTCTGCCGTTGTGTTTGATTCACCGGGTCGAGGACGGGGCCGTTCGCGCGGACACCTCTTAGCGACACACCCCGACCTGATCTTGGTCGATAGTCTCGGGGGGAATTCGAGAGGGCAGCCTTCAGACGCCGTCCTCGTTGAGATCCTACTCGCCGATGTCACCGGAAATGAGCGTTCACCCAGAATATCTCTTAGCGAACTACCCCGCCCTGTCCTCAGTCGATAGTTCCGGGAGAAATTCGAGAGAGCAAATTTCGGACGCCGTCCTAGTATGGGTCCTATCGCTCGAAGCCCTGGAAATGAGCGTTCACCCAGAATATCTCTTAGCGAACTACCCCGCCCTGTCCTCAGTCGATAGTTCCGGAGAAATTCGAGAGAGCAGATTTCGGACGCCGTCCTAGTATAGGTCCTTTCGGTCACAGCCCCCAGAAATGAATATTCTATTCTTCCAGGACGGGGCCGCTCGCGGAGAATCCTTAGCGAACTACCCCGCACTGTCCTCAGTCGATAGTTCCGGAAGAAATTCGAGAGAGCAAATTTCGGACGCCGTCCTAGTATGGGTCCTATCGCTCGAAGCCCCTGGAAATGAGCGTTCACCCAAATATCTCTTAGCGAACTACCCCGCCCTGTCCTCAGTCGATAGTTCCGGAGAAATTCGAGAGAGCAGATTTCGAACGCTGTCCTAGTATGGGTCCATTTGGTCATAGCCCCCAGAAATGTTATCTCTCCCAGGTCGGGGCCGTTCGTGAAGATCTCTCATCGAACTGCACCGACCTGGTCTTGCTGAGATTTTTCGGGAAATATTGCTTGAGGTGAGTCGAAAATTCGAAAAATTCACATTCCCATAAAATACCACGATACTATCATTGATTCATTCGTTTTCAGTTTCATTATTCAGATTGTTCATCATTAAAACGTTCACACAAAGTCCTACAGGTGACCCGTTCCAATAAATCTATGTCTATCAAAATTCGCCCAACGAATGGATGTCTACATATTCAGAATGATTCAATCTATCGGAAAATTGGAACATTTATACCGGAATACTGCATTTTCTTATGTTTACGGCCATACCACGCTGACAATGCCAGTTCTCGTCAGAACACTGAAGCCATTGCGGTCCGAACCGTCGAGGAGTAAAGACCTCTGAAAGTGAGCTCCGTCTAAAAGTGTCCTAACATGTGGATAAAGTTATTCAAAAATTGTGAAAATTGTTCAGCGTACGCATAACGCGATCGGCCATCGATTCCCGCTAACGCGAGTGAAATTGGACTTAAATTGAGACAGTGACTCTTAAAAATCGATCAAACAATAGAAATATTCTATTGTTCGAGTGTGAACCCAGTGCGATAGGTACCAGAAAAGTGACCGTTAAGAAGGGCCTAGGCAAAAAATGCAGAGGAACCACTACCTCTCGCATTGAGCCGGCCACCCAAAACGCTGCTGCAGTATACAAACTGCAACATTCCAACTGAAAACAAACCCAAACAGCGATGCACCCAACCGGAGCAGGTAGTTCTCGGGCGGCCAGACCGCATTCCATAGACGCGCCGTGTTCGAGTCGAAGCGGACAGGCTACGCTACCCACCGCAGGTACCCAAGATGAGAATAACATGGAACTCGGGTATCAGGAGAGTATAAGTGACGCGGAGTCACTAGTCTCCGAAATTTCTGTTACCTCTAGAAAGAGAATGAAGATTAGGGACGAGAAGGATCCCGAGTTTACACACCCCGCTACCGCATCACCCCCCAGAAGAAGAAGGCCCTATCGGTAACGCTCAAGAACAGGTACAACGCCCTGAGCGAAGAAAATCAAGCGGAATCCGCAACCGAGAATCTTGGAAAGAATACCGCGGCAATCAATAAGCCGAAAAAACCACCACCAATAGTTGTCGAAGGCGTTTTCGATCTACACCAGGCAACCATAGAGAAAATGAAAAACAAAGTTGAGGGAAAATTCTTCATCAAATATGGAAGAAACAGCTCTTCCATATTTTGCAATGATATGGAAGATCACAAGAAAATCAATGACTATTTCAAGGGGAAAAGTGTGAGATTTCACACGTACACCCCAAAAGGCGAAAAAACGAACGCCTTCACCCTCAGAGGGTTGGAAAGCAACCCTCCAACCGAGGAAATTAGAAGTGAATTAAGAGAATACAGAGTACCTGTACAACAGGTTTACGAAATGAGAGGAACGAAATCCCCAACATTCATGGTAGTCACTGATAGCTCAGTTAACCTAAGAAATCTCTCTCCGCCAGTATCAAAGTAATAAACTATACCAAAGTCCACTGGGGCAGGTACTACAACAAAAAAGAAAAAATCCAATGTCACAGATGCCAGCAGTGGGGACATGCTACCGCTAACTGCTATAGGCTGCAAAGGTGCTTGAAGTGTGCATCCACACATTCAACAAAAGAGTGCACGAAACCACTAACAGAGCCGGCTAAGTGCACCAATTGCGAAGGAGACCACCCTGCATGCAGCACGCTATGTCTGGTATACAAAATACTGGTGGAGAGGAAATATAGAGCAGCCAAACCAGCAGAGAAGCAAGAGAAGAAATACAGAGACGCTCCAGTTCCAACAACGAATGTATGGGAGCAGAGAAGATTAGCTCAAGAGGCCAAGGAAACCAGCAAGAACGGGGTAAGTAACGGTGCCAAACTAACAACCGAACAACCATCCCCAAAAACCAACTACGAAAACAACGGCAACCCATTCGCGGACTTAAAAGCCGAATTTGACAAACTTAACGCCCATATAAACATAAGCAAATTCCTAACTCTCATTAGAAACTTAAATCAAAAAATGAGCCAGGCTAACAGCCATGCTGAAAAAGTCACGATAATGTTTGAATTTTTCAGTGCTGCCAATGACTGTTAGACTGACCATAGGCACCTGGAACGCGAATGGTGTTGCCAGGAAACACATAAAACTGACGGACTACTTACACAAAAATAAAATAGACATTTTTGTAATTAATGAGACGAGACTGAAGAGTACAGACAAATTTTACATAAACGGTTACAAAGTTACGCAGACAGACAGAACAACACAGGTTACGGCGGCATACTCATACTGACTAAAAACAGCCTGAGTATTTCCCGAACACCCGCAACCAACTGCACAATAGAAAATGCCAACGTCCTCCTGGACAATAACTTCCATATCACGGCAATATACAATAGTCCGAGCAATAAGTTCGGGAATAATTGCCTGCGAAACCTATTTTCACGGAAAAACAAGGCAATAGTCTTGGGTGACTTCAATGCTAAACGTGAAAACTGGGGGTGCAATTGCCGTAACTCCAACGGTAATTGCCTCTTCAATTTCCTTGAAAACAATACTGAAATTAAATTAAACATACCGAACGGTCCAACTCATTATCCGGACAACGGGAAATCCCCCAGTACCATTGATCTGGTCCTAACCAAAACATCGAGGTAATAACGGAAGTTGCATCAAGGAACGAGCTTTCCTCGGACCACAACCCCGTTATTTTCTCGATCGAAACAAGCTCCACCGTAATAAAGCCAGAAAAGCTGGTGTACGACTATTCCGTCACCAACTGTAGCACATTTGGTAATTCCCTGGACAGGAATGTTGTAATCAACAATGACATCAAAACTGCCAGTGAAGTCGACCTGGAGATTGAGAAACTCACGAGCGCCCTCAAGTATGCCCGCGATAAAACCACTCCGAAAACACCGCGAAAAGACCCCATTGACAAGATCCCGGCGCACATCCTGGATCTTATCAAATACAGAAACAAAATCAGGAGCCTCTGGCAAAAGCACCGCAGCAAACCAGATAAAGAGCTCCTGAATCACCTAACGAAAGAAATTCAAAGTCATCTCAACATATTTCGAAACGAAAGATGGGAACAAAAATTGGACAATTTGAATAATAACCAGGCATCATTCTGGAAAACATCCCAGAATTTCACCAAAAAATTTCCTGAAGTTCCCATCTTAGTCCAAAATTCTAAATCATTCCACTCGGACTCGGAAAAAGCGGACATACTTGCGGAAAACTTTGAGAAAGCTCATCATATCTCTCAGGCCGACGACATAGAACAGGCAAACATCCGGAAAACGGCCATCGAATACCTGTCCAAGAGGGAAATGGCTAGACTAGATCAATCATTTCTGACCAACCCGACAGAAATAATGGGGATAATCAAAAACTTATCAAATAACAAAGCTCCCGGCTTAGACGAGATCGATAACAGGCTTATCAAAAACATTTCCAGAAAAGCGCTGGTACAACTCTTGTACATAATAAACGCAATTCTGAAATTACAATATTGGCCTAGATGCTGGAAAACAGCCATTGTTGTCCCGATCCCAAAAGTCGGGAAAGACAATAGCTCTCCAGCCAACTATCGTCCGATAAGCCTGCTATCGAACCTTAGTAAAGTCGCGGAGAAGGTCATACTCTTGAAGATGAAAATAGTCATCCTCAAGAATAAAATCAGAGATGACCATCAGTTTGGTTTCAAGGAAAAACATAGCTCGACACAACAAATATGCAGAATTGTAACTGACATTATCAATAATTTCAATAAGAAAAATCATACGGTGATGCTCCTGCTTGAAGTAGAAAAAGCATTTGACTAGGTCTGGATTGAAGGCTTGATCTACAAAATGATCAGGCTCGAATTTCCAGAATTCCTTGTTAAACTCGTCTTTTCCTACCTCTCAAACAGAGAGTTCAAGGTCAGAACGGGGGAGGCATTTTCCGAACTCAAAAAAATTACTGCAGGCATAGTACAAGGATCGGCCGTAGGACCTAGATTATTTAATATCTACATCCAGGACATCCCTCAAAACGAGAGTAGAACATAGCATTATTCGCGGATGATACTGCGATCTATGCACACTCATCCAGCGCAGAAAATGCAAACAAGGATCCATCTCGAAATCCTAGAAAAATATTTCGCAAGATGGAAAATCAAACTGAACGAGGAGAAAGCCGAACAGATCGTGTTTAGCAGAAGGATCTATAACAAAACCATAAGCACTCCATTGAAAATAGGTAACACAGAAATTATCCCGAAAAATTGCGTAAGATATCTCGGAATAGAATTAGATCAGCGCCTTAATTTCCACCAACAAGTGAAAAACGCGGTCACAAAGGCATATGCCGTGAAACAAAAATTATATCCTCTATTGTGCAGCAAGAGCAAACTTTCCCAAAAAAACAAAATCCTTCTGTATACCTCCTACATCCAACCCCTAATTTCCTACGCCGCCCCAGCATACTGCCATCTACGCCCATTCCCCATGAGACCCATTCAGAACCTGCAGAATAAAGTACTCAGGCTGGCACTGAACAAAAAATACTATACGAGAATAACAGAACTCCATGACACCTCGGACTCCCAACAATCAGGGAGTTTTATGTCAAAATATCGAACGACTTCTACCCAATACCAGTGCGGAACGAACGAACTGACGAACAGAATTACGAAAACGAGACAACATAACAAAGGCACTCACAGCCCCCATCCTCTCCCCTACCAACACCTTCCCATTTTCCACCAAATCCCTCCCAATCCCAGGTATTAACGTCACACCCCAAAATGGCACCGTTACTACCAGCAGACCAATAAACTGCTCCGCCGAACGCACCCAATAAGAAACGGCCCAGCCATCGCGAAGGACGGCCTCCATCGCCCCCGAATCGCGAGCTCAACCGGCCCGATTTGAACGTTTTCTTTCGTGAAAATTCAAATTTTCCTATATATAAGAACTTAATTTTTTTTCTATTTTCAGATGGTCAAGAATTCAATTATAGAACGATTGAGAAAAAACCAGCTCGAAAAACCAATTCAAAATCGAGAAAATTGAAAAAGTTCGTTTGAGGCAACGGTTTTGATTCCAACATCTGGATGGTGGACCCCATTAATAGCGAACATGAGCTGGGACTTTTCTAAACTGAAGGAACTCGACACATATATTTTTGTGAAGGTTTCACAAAAAGTGGTAAGTATGAGATGGGAAGTTCCCCCCAGAGCCCCCCTTACTGACCCCCCTCGCGATATCTCCGCCAATTTGGTCAATGAAATTTTTTTTCTATTTTCAAATGGTCAAGAATTCAATAATAGAACGATTAAGAAAAAAACCAGCTCAAAAAACCAATTCAAAATCGAGAAATTGAAAAAGTTCGATTGAGGCAACGGTTTTGATTCCAACATCTGGATGGTGGACCCCATTAATAGCGAACATGAGCTGGGACTTTTTTAGATTGAAGGACCTCGACCCATATATTTTTTTAAAGGTTTCACGAAAATTGGTAAAAATGAGATGGGAAGTGCCCCATCATAGCCCCCCTTATTAACCCCCCTCGCGATATCTTCGCCAATTTGTTCAATGAAATTTTTTTTTTATTTTCGAATGGTCAAGAATCAATTATAGACCGATTCAAAAGAACCAGCTCAAAAAACCAATTCAAAATCGAGAAAATTGAAAAAGTTCGATTGAGGCAACGATTTTGATTCCAACATCTGGATGGTGGACTCCATTAATAGCGAACATGAGCTGGGACTTTTCTAAACTGAAGGAACTCGACACATATATTTTTATGAAGGTTTCACAAAAAGTGGTAAGTATGAGATGGGAAGTTCCCCCCAGAGCCCCCCTTACTGACCCCCCTCGAGATATCTCCGCCAATTTGGTCAATGAAATTTTTTTTCTATTTTCAAATGGTCAAGAATTCAATAATAGAACGATTAAGAAAAAAACCAGCTCAAAAAACCAATTCAAAATCGAGAAAATTGAAAAAGTTCGATTGAGGCAACGGTTTTGATTCCAACATCTGGATGGTGGACCCCATTAATAGCGAACATAAGCTGGGACTTTTTTAGATTGAAGGATCTCGACCCATATATTTTTTTAAAGGTTTCACGAAAATTGGTAAAAATGAGATGGGAAGTGCCCCATCATAGCCCCCCTTATTAACCCCCCTCGCGATATCTTCGCCAATTTGTTCAATGAAATTTTTTTTTTATTTTCGAATGGTCAAGAATTCAATTATAGACCGATTCAAAAGAACCAGCTCAAAAAACCAATTCAAAATCGAGAAAATTGAAAAAGTTCGATTGAGGCAACGATTTTGATTCCAACATCTGGATGGTGGACTCCATTAATAGCGAACATGAGCTGGGACTTTTTTAGATTGAAGGACCTCAACTCATATATTTTTGTTAAGGTTTCACGAAAATTGGTAAAAATGAGATGGGGAGTGGCTCCCCAGAGCCCCCCTTATCAACCCTCCTCGCGATATCTCCGCCAATTTGGTAAATGGAATTTTTTTCCTATTTTCAAATGGTCAAGAATTCAATTATAAAACGATTTAAAAAAACCAGCTCGAAAAACCAATTCAAAATCTAGAAAATTGAAAAAGTTCGATTGAGGCAACGATTTTGATTCCAATATCTGGATGGTGGACCCCATTAATAGCGAACATGAGCTGGAACTTTTTTAAACTGAATATTATGACATAGAGAATTGAAATAATACAATAAATGTTAGAATAAAAAGTATCTAAAATGAATTGAAAGAGCAATAAAAATATGCGAATAAAATAAACTCTGTAATATTGAACTAAACTCACGTTGGAAACAAGTGAAAGAATCAAATTATTTGGTAATATCAATTAATTACAGATATAAATCAGAATCATCTAGAAATGGGAGGAAACATTCATAAATTTGCTTTTTTAACTTATTAGATTTGCGGTAAAAATAACATACATAGGACAATTTAAGCAATAAAAACACAATAGATGATCAAGAGCTATTAATTAGCACTTTCACAGAATTTTTCTTACAACTAGTGAATAAAATCAGTTCTTTAGAAGATTTAAAAAAATTTGAATTGACAAAAATCAAAGAAAGTCTAAGCAACATACTACAGGCAATCAAAACTCACATACATAATGAACAATTCAAATAACACCGATAAACTTCATATTTTACAGTGGAATGCACAGTCCGCTGTAGCCAAAAAGAGAAGTCTGGAAATATACCTTCATGAAAATGATATTGATCTAGCATTGATTAGTGAGACCTGGTTCAAACCAAATTCCAATGTAAAATTTTCAGGTTACAACATTCTCCGTCAAGACAGACGTAATGGTAAAGCTGGTGTTGCTATCTTTATCAGTAATAAACTCCCTTATGATAAATTACAACTTGCAACAAACTTTAATTGTGGAATTATGGCGTGTGGTGCGAAAATCACAATTAATAAAAAAGAGGTCACATTGTTGTCTGTTTACAGACTTCCTAACGTTTCTTCAAACGAAAAAGACTGGCATAGCCTATTTTCTCAGGTCACCGCTCCAGTTATAATTTGTGGTGATTTCAACGCACATAACAATGTTTGGGGATCATCAAAAAACTGCAATGTAAGTGAGCAGATTATTAAAGCGGTAGAAGAATTTAACATGGTAATCTTGAATGATGGTACACCTACTAGACCAGGCCGACCAGCGGAAAGTAAATCTGCAGTAGATCTGACATTCTGCTCTCCAGAGCTATGCCCTCAACTGTCCTGGGATGTAAATATGGATTCATTGGGATCAGATCATTTTCCGATCCTTATAAGCCTAGCGTATAAGAACAACAACAAAGGAGTTTTCCACCCAAAAACCAAATGGAATACCAGAAGAGCCAATTGGACCACTTATACGCAATACATTGATCACTGTTTATTAACATCCAACAAATCTTCATATGTTCAAGATAAATATGAACTTTTAATCAAGTCTATTACAGAAGCTGCGATGCGGAGTATTCCCCGCTACAAATTCAACTCCTATAAACGTCGTCCCCCTCCTCCTTGGTGGGATCCATTAGAATGTGGACAAGCTATACAAAACCGTAGGCAAGCTTTGATGGACTATAAAAATAACTCCAATTATGAAAACTATGTGAAATGTAAGAAAGTAGAAGCCGAAACCAAGAAACTACTCAGAAGAAAAGCTAGAGAAAGTTGGAGGGAGTGGTGCTCAAATCTCAACAAAAATGTATCCTCAAAGTCTCTTTGGGCACAAGCAGGAAAAATGACTAGGAAAATAGAATACATCAAACCAAAAACGAGCGAATGGTTCGAGGAATTCTTCGACAAGGTAGCACCACCTATGGCAGAAATTAATCCGGTCAGAGAAACAGAGCGTTATGAAAAACATTTCCTAACTACACCTTTTTCTCTTTCCGAACAGGACAGTGTCTTAAAAGCTACTGAAAATACAGCACCTGGTTATGATGACGTCCAATACTGCATGATAGCGAATCTTCCGCCTAATGCCAAGTCATTGTTGTTGGAGATTTTCAATGAAAATTACCTACAAGGGCACCATATTGAAGACTTCGAAAACGTCATTATTGTCCCCATCCAGAAAACTGGAAAAGATCCTAACAAGGGAAGTTCTTATAGGCCAATATCTCTGCTATCCTGTATGTTGAAGACATTGGAACGCCTTATCAAACACCGCTTCGAATTCTGGTTAACGAAGCATAATCTTCTGCCAAAAAATCAATATGGCTACAGAAAGGGATTCGGTGCGATTGATGCTGTAGCACAAATCGTTGTTGATGTCCAGAACTGTTTCACCAAAAATGAATATTTGTGTGGCCTCTTTCTGGATATACAGGGTGCATATGAGTCGGTAAATTTGGAGATACTGGAGCGAAAACTGACAAAACAATTCGGGGTTCCAATGGCTATCTCACAATCCATCATCAACTTGTATAGGAATCGGAAAGTCTTTATCAGAAATGAGAGCAATGAGAAAATCGGGCCAAGATATGTTTATGCAGGACTACCCCAAGGCTCCGTCTTGGCACCTCTACTCTTCAACCTCTATACAGCAGACATCCATCAAACATCTAACTTTAGGATAACCCAGTATGCTGATGATTTCTGCATCTATAATCAGAATAGAGACTATGATGGGTGTATAAGGGATGTTAAAGCAGGTTTTGGAATATTTACTGATTGGGCTCTAAATAATGGATTTGATATCTCTTTAGAGAAATCCACCCTGTGTATTTTCTCAAGACACAACACCCCAAAGATGAATCACATCAAGATCAATGATACGGAAGTAGCAGTGAGAGAGGAAGTAAAGTACTTGGGAGTTTTGCTAGATCGGAAATTAAGCTGGGGCAGTCACGTAAACTATTTAAGACAACGATGCGAAAAAGGAATGAACTTTATGCGATCAGTCACGAAGACTTGGTGGGGATGTGACGTTACAACTGCATTAGTTTTTTACAAGTCCTATATTCGCTCAATCATAGACTATGGTAGTATACTATATGGATCAGCTAGCATGTCAACCCTTTTAAAGGTTGACAGAATACAATATAAGGCACTTAGGATTTGCCTGGGTGCCATGCGTTCTACTCCAGTTGAGGCATTGATGGTGGAGGCTATGGAACCACCTCTCAGTCTGAGAAGAGGCGTCCTGAGTGCGCGATTCTTATTGAGGCAACAACTTCTCAATACGGATTTGTGCAACCAAATTCATATGCTGAGTCTCAATGATCTGGGAAACAATTATTGGAAACATAAAACATCTCCGCCATTATGTGAAGCTATGAGAAACCATAATGCCCTTATTGCTGCTATCTCCCCATTGAAGCTGAACAATGTGGAATATGAAGATGTTTACCTGACTATTCCTGTCACTTTTCCAAAGTTCTCAAAAAATAACGACATCAATAGTAATATTCTGAGAGCCGAACTGGAAAAATATGTAGAATTCATCCAAATATATACGGATGCCTCGAAAACCATGCGAGGTAATGGTGGCGCAGTCTATATCCCAACACTAAATTTTGAAAGAAAACTAAAACTTGATAAAAATCAGAGCATATTCACATCCGAAGCGATAGCAATAAAGGAAGCGCTAACTTTTACTCTCGAACACCATCACCAACGTTTTGTCATCCTTTCTGACTCAATGTCAGTTCTGAAAGCTCTAACACAGGTAAAGTCTTGGAATTACAAAACAAATCCTCTTTTATGGTCTATCAAGAAACTCTACTGTCAAAATACGCAGATGAATAATACTGTTCATTTTATTTGGGTTAAGGCTCATACAGGATTGGAGGGAAATGAATATGTTGATATGCTTGCCAGAGACAGCTTAGATAATTGGTCGAATTATTTGTCTGATTTTAATCTCTCTTTTTGTGATGCCTCTAATGCAATAACTGCAAATATGAAAATCCAGTGGAATCAAAGATGGCAAGATTTTAGAAAAAAATCGAGAACTAATTACACCCTATTTTCCCCTATTATTCCAACTAAATATTGGCATCTTGAATATAATGTCAGCAGGAAATTCATCACTACTATCATTCGCATGAAATTCGGACACTGCTGCTGTCCCGCCCATCTGAATAAAATAGGGGTTCTGCTTACCAATGAATGTGATGCATGTGAGACTGAAGGAGACCTAAATCATATTTTTTTTGCCTGTGCAAAATATTCCGATGAAACAAAACAGTTATCAGAAATATTAACCGAAAAACTAAAAGTCCAAAGACCTTTTAATGTTAACCATCTCCATGCTCTAAACAATTTTGAAATCTACTCGGAAATTAGTTTCTTACCTCTGTAAACTTAATCTAAATATTTAATGTTCTGAATTTCTCCTCTCCCTTACTCTTAATCCCTTGCTTCCGAGGTCCTCCTGTTTGTTTTCATAAAGTCGCCCTGATAGACCCCAGTGGCGTGAAGAATGTGTCCCTGTTTAATTGTCGGTTACTTATTTATTTTAATCAATATTAACTTCTTTTTTCATATTGAAATTATTTGTTTACTGTTATTATTGTTTATTTGTTTATTTATATATACACTCTTAAATATCTTATCTATACTTATTCTTTCATTTTATTTATACAAATCGTAGAATAACTATCAAAGTTGCATTGCTCAACTTTGGAATTGTGACTGGTTGCATGACCAAAGGTCTAAAGCCAACTCATTCAATTAAAAAAAAAAATAGTCCACATGTGTGCCAAATTTGAATCTGATACTACTGTTTCGTCTATACTTTTAGACGTTTCTGTGAATTTCAGAAAAACTTGTTTGAAATCTAAAATAATCAAGTTTTTGGGAAACTATCAACGAATTTGGGTGTTTTAGTCCACCTGTGTGCCAAATTTGAATCCGATACTACTGTTTCGTCTATACTTCTGAACGTTTCTGTGAATGTCAGAAAAACTTGTTTGAAATCTAAAATAATCAAGTTTTTGGGACACTGTCAACTGATTTAGGTATCCTTGTCCACCTGTGTGTGTCCACGTTTTTGTGAATTTCGGAAGAACTTGTTTGAAATCTGAAATAATCAGGTTTTTGGGAAACTGTCAACGGATTCAGGTATCCTTGTCCACCTGTGTGCCAAATTTGAATCCGATACTACTGTTTCGTCGATACATTCAGACGTTTCTGTGAATTTCAGAAAAACTAAGATAATCAAGTTTTGCTAAACTGTCAACAAATTTAGGTGTCCTAGTCCACCTGTGTGCCAAATTTGAAACCTTTACTACTCTTTCCACTATCCTTGAGACGTTTTTATGAATTTCAGAAGAACTTGTTTGAAATCGATAATAATCAAGTTTTTGGAAAACTGTCAATGGATTCAGGTATCCTAGTCCACATGTGTGCCAAATTTGAATCCGATACTACTGTTTCGTCTATACTCTTAGACGTTACTGTGAATTTCATAAAAACTTGTTTAAAATCTAAAATAATAAAGTTTTTGGAAGCAAACTGTCAACGGATTTAGGTGTCCTCGTCCATCTGTGTGCCAAATTTGAATCCGATACTACGTTTGGTCTATTCTTTCAGATGTTTCTGTGAATTTCAGAAAAACTTGTTTAAAATCTAAAATAATCAAGTTTTTGGGAAACTGTCAACTGATTTAGGTGTCCCAGTCCACGTTTTTGTGAATTTCAGAAGAACTTGTTTGAAATCTAAAATAATCAGGTTTTTGGGAAACTGTCAACGGATTCAGGTATCCTTGTCCACCTGTGTGCCAAATTTGACCGATACTACTGTTTCGTCGATACATTCAGACGTTTCTGTGAATTTCAGAAAAACTTGTTTTAAATCTAAGATAATCAAGTTTTTGCTGAACTGTCACCGGATTTAGGTGTCCTAGTCCACCTGTGTGCCAAATTTGAAACCTTTACTACTCTTTCCACTATCCTTTCAGACGTTTTTACGAATTTCAGAAGAACTTGTTTGAAATCTATCATAATAATCAAGTTTTTGGAAAACTGTCAACGGATTCAGGTATCCTAGTCCACATGTGTGCCAAATTTGAATCCGATACTACTGTTTCGTCTATACTCTTAGACGTTACTGTGAATTTCATAAAAACTTGTTTAAAATCTAAAATAATAAAGTTTTTGAGAAACTGTCAACGAATTTTGGTGTTGTAGTCCAACTGTGTGCCAAATTTGAATCCGATACTACGTTTCGTCTATTCTTTCAGACGTTTCTGTGAATTTCAGAAAAACTTGTTTAAAATCTAAAATAAACAAATTTTTGTGAAACTGTCAACGGATTTAGGTGTCCTCGTCCACCTGTGTGCCAAATTTGAATCTGATACTACTGTTTCGTCTATACTTTTAGACGTTTCTGTGAATTTCAGAAAAACTTGTTTAAAATCTATTTAATCAAGTTTTTGGGAAACTGTCAACGCATTCAGGTGTTCTAGTCCACCTGTGCACCAAATTTGAATCCGATACTACTGTTTCGTCTATACTTTTAGACGTTTCTGTGAATTTCATAAAATTTTGTTAATCTAAAATAATCAAGTTTTTGGGAAATTGTCAACGTATTTAGGTGTCCTAGTCCACATATGTGCCAAATTTGAAACCGATACTACTGTTTATATTATCCTTCAAGACGTTTTCGTGAATTTCAGAAGAACTTGTTCAAAATCTGAGATAATCAAGTTCTTGGGAAACTGTCGAAAGATTTAGGTGTCCTAGTCCACCTGTGTGCCAAATTTGAATCCGATACTACTGTTTCCTCTAACCTCTTAGACGTTTTTGTGAATTTCAGAAGAACTTGTTTGAATTCTAAAATAATCAAGTTTTTGGGAAACTGTCAACAGATTTAGGTGTCCTCGTCCATCTGTGTGCCAAATTTGAATCCGATACTACGTTTCGTCTATCCTTTCGGACGTTTCTGTGAATTTCAGAAAAACTTGTTTAAAATCTAACATAATCAAGGTTTTGGGAAACAATCAACGGATTTGGGTGTTTTAGTCCACCTGTGTGCCAAATTTGAATCCGATACTACTGTTTCGTCTATACTTTTGAACGTTTCTGTGAATGTCAGAAAAACTTGTTTGAAATCTAAAATAATCAAGTTTTTGGGAAACTGTCAACGGATTAAGGTGTCCTAGTATACCTGTGTGCCAAATTTGAATCCGATACTACTGTTGTGTCTATACTTTTAGACGTTTCTGTGAATTTCATAAAAACTTGTTAATCTAAAATAATCAAGTTTTTAGTAAACTGTCAACGGATTTAGGTGTCCTAGTCCACCTGTGTGCCAAATTTGAATCCGATACTACTGTTTCCTCTATCCTCTTAGACGTTTTTGTGAATTTCAAAAGAACTTGTTTGAAATCAAAAATAATCAAGGTTTTGGGAAACTGTCAACGGATTCAGGTGTCCTAGTCCACCTGTGTGCCACATTTGAATCCGATACTACTGTTGCGTCTATACTTTTAGACGTTTCTGTGAATTTCATAAAAACTTGTTTAAAATCTAAATTAATCAAGGTTTTGAGAAACTGTCAATGGATTTAGGTGTCTTAGTCCACCTGTGTGCGAAATTTGTTACCGATAGGACTATTTCCTCTAACATTATAGAAGGTTTTGTGAATTTCAGATGAACTTGTATAAAATCTGAAATGATCAAGTTTTTGGGGAACTGTCAACGGATTTAGGTGTCCTTGTCCACCTGTGTGCCAAATTTGAACCCGATACTACTGTTTCGTCTAAACTTTTGGACGTTTTTGTGAATTCCAGAAGAACATGTTTAAAATCTAAAATCATCATCATCATCATCATCAATGGCTCTACAACTCAAGGTGAGCCTTGGCCGCATTTACTATTCTTCTCCACTCTAGTCGATTTTGTACTGCTTGCTCCCATTGTGTTATTCCCAGTCTCTGCAAATCACTGGTCACTGCGTCTTTCCACCGTTTTCTTGGACGACCAAACGTTCTTCTACCCTCAGGCCTTTCCCAGAATGCTGTATTGAGGAGTCTTCCATCTTGTGACCTCATGACATGTCCTGCCATCTTATGCGATTGGACTTGATATGCCGCACTATATTCTCGTTCCCATAGAGTACCTGTAGTTCTTGATTCTTTCTTATTCTCCATTCTCCCGTTATTTCCTCTCTACAAGGCCCAAAAATAGCCCTCAGGATCTTCCGTTCCAGTACTAGCAATCTATCAGCCTCACGTTTATTCAGGATCCATATCTCACTCCCATAAGTTATTGCGGGACGAATGATTGTTCTGTAGATTTTCATTTTCGCTTCTCTTGAAATTAATTTTGATTTTAAAAGTGTTGCCAAGGAATAATATGCCCTGTTTCCGATCATAATTCTCGATTCCACGTCTCTTTCATTCTTGTTATCAGCTGTTATGACTGCTCCCAAATATTTAAATTCTTTTACTACTTCAAAATTGTAGTCATTTATAGTAACATTTTGACCGATACGTGATCTTGGGTTTTTTGTGATTACCATATATTAGGTCTTGTCTTCATTGATCCTGAGGCCTACTTCCTTGGCTCCTTCTTCCAACAGGGTGAAAATTTCTTTCGCGTCTCTAACGATTGTGTGATTATGTCCACATCGTCGGCAAAAGCCAGTAGGACCTTCGAACCCTTTGTTGCGAAACCGTTTGATAGTTTTGATTGTACTTTTCTAACTGCATATTCCAAGGCGAAGTTGAATAATAACAGGGAAAGGGGGTCTCCCGTCTAAGACAGTTTTCAATTTGGAATTCATCAGAAGTAATATTGCCAACTTTATCCTGCGCACTTGAATTCTGCACGCATACCTGTGCCA